>JAQGAK010001893.1:0-25424 GCA_034696945.1 Lipothrix lubbocki
GGATTTAAACTTTTTGGGGGTATGAAAGAGATTGATTAGAACACGAAATGATAAGATATAAGTAAGTGACTAGAATTGTAAAGTTACTCAAAGTCAATACGCTGGGCTGAGATCTTTAATAATGTACATACATATAAAAGCAGAGAACACATATAGGAACGACCATGCATGGAAGCTCCGATCTAGTTATGATAAGATGAGAGAAATGAAACGTACTGTGTTCCAGGTATTTAATAACTTTATGTATAATACATGTTTATAAATAATATTGACTTAATTTTGTTGTTAATAAATTGTAGGAATTTTATTTCTACAATATTATTCAACAGCTTGCTATGTATACATGAAGTTATTAGAATATTCTACATATTATTATTTGTTATTATTGCGCTTATATGCAGTAAACCTGTAGAAATTATTTTTTGCTATTATAATAATACCTATAGTACATCAATTACACCGGAGAATACAAGAATATATACAACCGTATTTATTAGCTTTAGGAAAGTCCATCTTATTTGTTAATGTCCTAAATAACTAAATGTTAGTATAGATATAGATGTAGCTACTTTATATGTATGTAGGAATTTATTGATATTTGCTACTTTATTTACAAAAATACGAATAGTAAATACAAAACTATGGTGTAAATTAGTAGTGTGTAGTATATACTCGTCATAGCTATAGTGCATGTAGTGTAGTATAATAGATATATTCGACCGCGACCGTGTGCATAATTGTAAAAATAATTACTGAAACTACGACTTTTACTTACACAAATATGATATGTGTAAAGAGGAATAACGACATGCATAAAAGTTATTAGATAAATTGAAGGTGGCTATATAATTGTTAAATGTTAGTGTAAAGGAAAATTTGTAAAACAAAAATGACAGTAATTATTAGATTTTACAGAATTGTTTTGTAAAAATCAATGAGTAACTGTATAGTGATATATATTGTGACTGTAGTCTTGTTATTACAAAAGCGTTTTATTTCTCAACATTACTATGTCTTACCTGTTTTTAAAATGTAACAATCCTAAATTTAGTAAATTTAAAGGATACACATGCTATAGTAACAATCTATACGAATATTTGTTCTTACATAAACAGTCTGAAAATTTATTTTCAAACAGTCTGATGACAAACATTTGTTAGCTTCAAACAGTCTGAATCTTTATTAGTTTCAAAAACGACTCTATAATGTATATCTCTTAATTATTGTGTTTGATGGACTGAGAGAAAAAGAGGATATGAGGTGGACAATACTAATATGTCATGTGGAAACTTGTGTTGTGCTGTGTAATAGCATGTAATGCTGTTTGATGGATTATAAAATAATTATATTAAGAGTGGCATGTTATGATCAGAGATCTTTTGTGATGATGAGGGTCTTTTCTTATTGTCATGATTTTTTGACTCTTTTTCGTTGGCTAAGAAAGCTAATAATAATAAATTTAGATTTCAGTTACAAAAGCAAAATAATGCTGCAAACATTAATCTATTATAATGTTCTGGAATTAGACAATTATAAATGACAGCTTTCTGTTAAAAAGTAGATGTATAGGTTTCCTGGAAAAACTCAAAAGTCGTGTACCTGAAGCAACTGAGAAAATTACCAGTTAAATTCAGCATAATAATTATGTTCTATGATAATAGGTTAAGGTGCAATGTTCTTATGGGTAGCCATGATGTTTCCTTAATGACCGTTTATGCTGCCGGTATAGTATCAGTGTACCAACTAAGTGCGAAATTTTATTGTAACGTTTTTTAATTCGTAAAAAAATATTGTGAATGCAATTTTTCTTGTTTTCTGCAATCATTCAAATTATAAGAACTCCTATAATAATATTGGCAGTTCCATTGAATTTCGTTCTTATTACGTTATTCGTATTTATTATTATTAGTAAGACATTATTGATGTTGAATAATTAGATAAATCTCGATTCTAAACAAGTTCTGACTTATTTTTTGTGAGCTACTTCCTTCTGCTTTGGAATTGTAAATCTTTGATCCTATATTGTTGCTGAAATGGAAGGGTATATGTATGTGAGTGTAAAGTCATATATTATTAGTGATGTGGTAGCTAATATACGCCAACCGACGTCATATTTGTAAGTTTTTCACTACTCTGGGTGATTTTGTTTCGACATAATGATGTAATTGTGTTGTAAATCACATGTTATTATTAATGTTATTATTTTAATAATGTAGAAAAACCTCGCCAGATTATTATTGTGCGACGGAAAAAGTTAATCTATTATTATATTTAACAAACAATTGAGACTGTCATAATTCTTAAATGGTTCTTTAATAAAGAAATTGCATTGTTCAAATTTGTGTGTTAGCGATTAATATTTATTCTATATTGCACCTCCACAATATTGCATGAAATCCGTGGATGTTTTCTACTATGTGCATCGTTTAGGTGGTCAAGTGAAAATTCGTAAATTTATTCATCATGAAGTGTTGAAATGCACTATGAAATTAATGAAAGTTTCATTTCAAGCCAAATGGAAAACAATTCGATGACTTCAATCAATGAGAAAATATCTGGAAGTAATTTTTCATATTTGTTTTATTCAATTTGTCGTCCATTTATATTGGCTATTGCCCTTTTAAAATGTAATACAATGATTTTGGATTGAAATTTACATACATTGTTTTATATAATTGATTATTTGCACCGCTAGCGCAACATTAATTTCTTGAAATCCATGTGAATGGAAAAATCTTAGGGGCTATTCATACGTTTGTGTGCGTAGGTATTAAAAGACAAAAAAAATAGAACACGATTATTACACTGGTTACTATTAACTATCATAAGTATTTAAATAGTATTCGAACATCATCAGTATTTTAAGTTTGCCTTGGTATGTATGTATACAAGGTATTGTAGGTACAAACATTCAAAGATAACGGAAGAATTACTAGTGTGGACTGAATTGTTTACTTTAATGGTAAGTATTCTTCAATGTGGGGTTTCGAATTTGATATTGATTAATCAAATGACGTTGTTACAATGGATATAAATGTTTATAAATAATAACAGGTATCGTCCTATTTAATAATTTGAACAACATGAATCCCCTCAACGTTATCTGTAGTAAGTCTCAACTGAGCAAAACTGGCGTATCTCCAATTCACACGAGTTTAAAAATCTGCAATGCACCGATAGTAATAATCGTAACATGCTTTCAAAGTCCATTTTCAAAAGTAAAACAAAGTTTTTCAAGTTAGATTTAAGTAGGTAAAATTAAAATAGGTAAAACAACATAAAGAACGACAACATACTAAAGTTGTGACTTTATAAAATAAATTAAATTTTTATAAATATAACATACATAGTAACAGGTTCGATTTTCACATACATTCGGAATATATGCTTTTGTAACAATCAATAATAGAACAAATGCATAGTTTCTTTAGCTGCAGCGATAACATAACGAAAATGCAAATATATAATTATGTCTCGTTACTGACTTTGTTAAAGTAAAACAAGTATCTCATATGTGGCAACATCGTAATTTCACTAAGTCGTTACTAGTAACGAGACAAACTTAATAACGACAAAATATCATATTAAACAGTAACATTAATAAACACTATTTGCTGTACAAGTTGTACCATAGAAGATAATCTTGATAAAAGATACTGTTTTGACACTGGCAAAAAATGGAACTTCAAAGTTGATTCATTTTTAAATTAGAATATTATAATTAATAATAACGATATTATCCTATACAGGTTTACATACACATGTACACAAAAATATTTGAAAAACTTCTGAAACATAATATATTTGTTACAAAAATTATTTCTTTCCTAAGCGACCCTTCGATCAGGTGGTATTCCATCGATCAAACTCAATACCGGAGTCTGGTGAGGAACCGAGGGCTGGAGGACTGAGAAATTGTGAATGGAGTTGACGCTCAAAATCTAACAATTGACCCATAAAATGGAAATTCGGTGAAATATTCGATTTTCTTGAACGGACTAAGTCGTAAGCTTCATTTAATGACATATTCATCTTGAACATGAGATAAGCCATGGTAATTGTGACGGATCTAGAAATACCAGCTAAACAGTGAACCAACACGCCTTCGTCTTTGGAACGACCGCCATCTAGAATTTAAAAATTCATCAAGATTATATTACTACCGTTTCTGCTTTTACATTTAGTTGAAAAAAATAAACAAAAGCTCATGTACATAATTGTAACATAATATACCTAAACATTATAACATTATATGTATGTATACTCATTTTAATTGAAATACGAGGTTACCCATATTAATAATTATTTAACAACGACGTGACTTACTAATGTACAATGTTTCCATAAAAGTTCTAACACCAAAAACAGTACGATCGAAATTATGAATTCTCAAGCGTTAAAAGGAACAGGCCTCTGGCGCCCAAAAATTGGGATTCATTCATTGAGAAAATCGAAACTGAGTCCGAGTAGAACGCAGAAGCTTGAAAATTCTAAGCCCAGCACAAAGCCCCCGAGCTTTGGACGGAAAGAAAAGCGTTCCAAAGACAATGGGAGCTGTTGTGAGGTAAAGCCTATAGGATTTATCTAATGTAGCAACAGAAAACCTCTGAATGACTCGCAGACTACTACCCGGTCATTCAATAATCCCCCTACTACCGGGTTTCGGTTTCTCCAACATGCACGATGCAATTTATTTGTATAAGCACAGACTCTATGGACGCTATAATTTGATATGTCCGTAAGATTTTTAGCAATATTGCACGTGAATTATCATGCCAATGGACACTCCAAGCCTATGTGTTTAGATTTCGAATGCAGAAAATTTAACTTTCACATATACTTCATACATTTCTACATGTACATAAATCTGTTCAAAATTAAGGATGTCCATCATTGACATCTGTGGAATAGGAAAAACGAAAGACAAAAGAGAGCCAACAATTTGGAAGCTTCTAAAACAATCTCAACATCGTTCATTTTCACGTCATCTCTTACAGTTATAATATTCCATTATTTATTTCCTTTGAAATATGAGTACCGACTGACTAATAATAATGGTAATACCAGAGGATGAGAGAAGTCCTGAAAACGTTCCAGAATAGAATGACTGAGTACATGCGAGAAGCACGGTCGGGAATATGAGAATTGCACCTGGTTTTCGAATTTTATTTCCTACGGAAAGGGTTCGTAACTCGTTACCAAAGATGAATCTTTATACGGGGTACACTGTTATATCAGTAGATGCATTCGTATAGATGTATCTCATATCTAGTACCTCTTCACACTATACATCATACAGCTCCTCATTAGAAAGTTAACGTTACTATCAGTTTTACTCCATCTTTACAGTCTTTGGTACACAGGAAAATCATTATAGGTGTGCAAATACCATATAGTGGAAAAGAAAAGCATGTACACTGGATACGAAACTCACGGCCCTGGATAATAATAATAATACATAATCGCAATCGTTAAATCCTCCCGTATGTTATGTACTCATATCTGAACGCCTTATAAAACAGACAAGTAGTATATAGTTACACTTGTGAAGTCCAAACTTGCCTTTTACTCGCAGTAGTTTTGAATGGAACACCGAAATTCGGGAGAATGGGACCCAAGAACACGCGTGGGAGCTGATCGATTAACTTTGGGAGAGAATTCGGTGGGGTCGAAATGAAAAGCTTCCTTTCCTTGCCTTCCCACACTACTCTACAATTTTCTTACACTATAGTTCTTACCTATACGTGACTGCATTTAGATATGTGGCCATAAGACTAATATATCAACATATTTATACTATAAAAGATACTGTATAAGACACATGTCTACTAGCACTGTCTAGTAGCTCCGTGTATACAATTTTGCAAAAATCCATTCAATTCCAGTCATACATGCACGTATGGCAGTCATGCAACTTTTCTCATTTTGTACCCAAGAAAAAATTTGTTACAGAAAACTAGCAAAAATTTCGACTATCAAGCATCTGATCCTGACAGCAACCTTGTAACTTTCTGCACGAACCAAATAAATTTTCAAGTAAATATTTTTTTTATCAATGAAAGAACACTTATCTCCTTGCCGAATTTGATTACTTCGTCACGTATACTATACTAATGTGTGAACTGTGTTACTTCTGCAGTTATTATACCCACTTATAATTGCTATAAGCTAAATTATATGTATGGGAAATATCTGTATGCTACTGAAAGTTGAATATAATTTTGTTCCAAGGAATAAATGAGTATGTTCATATGTAGACACACGTGCCGTAAAAGATTACTTATTTCGCAGAATCAACAACGTGGGGAAAGTAATATTGATAAAAAGAGTAAGAGTGTATCAAAAGGAACTAAAAAATCCTGGCATTCCAAACATTTACATGTAAAGGTATCTAGTACATACATGTATGCAGTAACTACCCCATTTTTACAACTCAGAATTGAATTAGCTTTTTGGTAAATTAAATTGTATACACAAAGCAACGTAGCAATATTCTGAAGTTATATAAAAACAGGGAGATAAAAAGTCTAGATACTTTAGGCGATATGGGCTCTCTTTAATTTAAATATTCCGCAAGTTTTCCTGTACCTTAAAGCAAACAGGATAAAAATAATGTGTAGATAGACTATACATAGTGTACCTGGTTTCTTAAAGCATCTTTTTTACCAGCATCTTGTTTTACTTTCTCATACACAGTTACTTATAAAAACCAAGCAAAGGGTCAAAAGTAAAGGATGATTACTACAACATGATTGTGGCTTCTCTTTAGACAAACGATCAAAGACTCTCTATACCTGTCTGACTCAAATAATTACATCCATGTATGTACGTGTGTAAATGTCAGACGGGATAGTGCAAATAATGTGTATACATAAGCAAAGTTTTACACGAGCAAGAGATTATTCTAGACACGAAATAGAAATTCTCTGGATTTTATTCACACCCCCGCACTATTTACTCAAGCGTTTTCAGGGTGACTGGAAATTCGGTATGTACTCCGTATAACGTTTAAATCGCTCAGCATACACAGACATGGATTTTCTCCGATGGGCTGCACCGAAAAATGAGAGACACTAACCACGACACCTTGATAACAGCAAGCTCTCAGCCACCCTGCGTTCCCATTATATACTAAACTATGAATGTATAGCTTCGTATATATTTTTTTTACTTCTTATATGTGCCAAGTATTACCACGGGCTTAAGTTAAAACGCCATGCATAGACACTGCTCCTTTCACAGTCCGACCGGCCGTACGTGGGTGGACACATTAGACAGGATATCCAGTAATGGTCATGTATATATAAGAAGAAACATGGAGATTATTTTATCTTCAACAGGATTAAACTCACCACTCTCCGCGGCTTATGTAGTTTTTTTTAGCTCGCAAGAGAAAAAATAACGAATTCAAGGCAATAACGGTGTAGAGAGAGGCAGAGGGATGTATAAAACCTACTGGGAAAATAATTTCGGGATGTATGCAGGTTATTCCAACCAAATCAGCTTAATAATCCTTTTATGTGTGCTATACTTATATTAACAGTAGCCATTTGCACATTAATCAGCTGAAACAGAATTCAACATAAAACACCAATTGGGATTTGTCTAACGTACACTGTACATATCTAGTAAATGCGTTATTGCATGCATTCACTGATGCTATATGATGTATTGTTTTTCACACTCGTTAGTGAGTAAAAATGTGAAAATTCATAAAAATAATAATAAGATTTCCAAATAAGGTCTTAACCATTTTGATAAATCTTCCCTAAGTAAGGTAGAACTTAAAGATAATTTTAGCCATTTTAGAATAAAAGAAGTTCTTGAACAAGTAGACTTTTGAATCATTGAAGTATAAACTTCAACCAATTCTATTACGTTAAATGTAAATATTGTTTTTGCGCGTAAAACCTTCAATCTGTGATCTAGAGTACGGCACATACATAGTATGGACGTCATACAACTGTATTAGAATAAAACACGTAAAAACTTTTAAAAACTATAAGCACCTGTAGTTTCAAATTAAATTCCAGTACGATAATTACATTTATTATTAAAATTTATTATTAAATGAAATTCCAGAACAAAAAGCAATCAACGCTCAAAAACAATTCAACTTTTGCATAATTGCAAAACTTTTTGATAGAACTTGATAATCTACATGTCTACGACGTCCCTCAGTTCTCTCGGTCTGGAAGCTACAGAGAGACGAATCAAAAACACAGCAGGGACCATATATGATTATGCGAAATGAAAATTTTAACTGGCAAGAATAATTCAAAACTATACCAGAGCGTGCTCCATCCAACTGTAAAAAATGTCAATTGAAATCGCGCGAGGATGAAGTAAATTCTTTCTATCTGTATATAAAGTAATATAAATCTAAAATGACATGCCTACGTAGTTCTGACTTTTGTAATGAGCAAAAATAAGTTTAAAAAATAGTTTCCACGAAAGAGCAAGAAGTCGTGTGCCTGTAAAAAACAACTTTTCAAAGTCATGTTCTAGGAAAAGGTTATAACCTGGTGAGAGCAACATAGAAAATATTACGTTCGGTGACAGGGCCTACAAAACTAGATGATGATGCTGATTGCACTCAACAATTTACTCACCAGCCATTTCAACAGAGGCAGCTTATATAAAGTTTATAATCAGTACACTTACGCTTACTGCGGAACAACAGCTATATGTAAGATAGTTTTTTCTGTATTTTAATAAGTTCCAAGTACCTAACGCCAACGCATTGTTATTTCCTGTCAAGTGTGATCTTGAGTAAAAGCGTTAGAAAAACTTTTAATGGCAATTTGTGCCGTGCAAACCCGGTGCTTACTATACTCAACCTACAATGGCGTTCGTCGAAACTTTACCTGTCCTGATCCTGATTCATCCGGGTGCGAATATTTAGCGAAAATTTTACTCCCGAGTTGTGATCAATTTAGCCATTAAAAGTTGTTTTTGAGCTTTGCAAAAAGTACAGCTGAGTGCACCACTTGAATATAAAAGCAAAGGTTTTGGAGTGTGCAATCATCTGTCAAATCTGATTTTGACGCAGTTTAATACTTTCAGTAGAGATCACTTGTTGTTTTTGCTGCGGATGTTGATGCTGATGTGTGGGCCGACATAATAAATATATGTACATGGTAGGTCAAGAACGACGTAGTTTCACAAGCTTGTTAATATGAACAAAAAGTTGAAGATATTAATTGGGGAGAAGTATCTTCCATAGGAATCTATATAGACATTGCTTTTAGCTCAACAAAGTTAGAGACCTAGTCTCTATCGTCAAAATTTCCAGGTACGTGTAGGATTTCAATGTTAGAATAAAGTGGAAATCGCGTGGGTTCATCACCACCCTGTCAGTTGGTGGTGAAGGGAGGTAATCATCTTCATGGAAGACGTCAACTGGGATAAGTAACAAAAACTGAGTGAGCTTATAGAGGCGGGCATCCTCTGAACACAGAGAGAGAGTGAACAAACAACAGAACAGAGAGAAGAGCAAGCACATTTATTGTATATATGTCTGCAGGTTCTTGCTAAATTCTATTGGAACGCCTACTCTTTTTCCGAAACAAAGTTATGTTTATGACGTTGAAGGGAACAGAAGGAAGGCCTTTACAAAGTTCTCTTTTTTGACATTATCGATTGTTCCAATCTCATTTGACTCCCTTTCAATTCTTGCTTGATCAAAAATCCCTTCACTATCATTTAGTCACATCTGTGTGTTATGTACTTGAAGTGCTCAAAAATCTTTATTACATAATAACAACACATTTCCGAGATGCTAAAAATTCATTCTCAGAATCTATATATTACAAAATCACCTCGCAAACTGCCAAGCTGGAGCAATTTTAAATCATACGTGGGTGGAACATGACAGGGGAATCGTCAATAACTTGTATTAATGATATCACGAAAACCATATACTCTCAGCTATAAAATTCGAGGTTGTGCGGGTAATGTATGTATACTGAATGTATACAAACATAGCACTTTTGATGTTTACAATACCAGGAGAATTAACTTTTCATGTACGTGAGGAAGCATGAAGGAGGTCGGAATACCTCAATAATGTACTTCAATATGTCATTTGCAAGGAATAACCGCAATGTCGACAGAAGGGAGATTCACAAACTTTGGAATAAATAGCTTTCAAAACCCAATTGCAAGCGTACGCTAAACCCTTGATTATTTCACAAGGTTATATACAGTTATACATGGAATACCCAACAACAACACTTGTTGAGTAATAACAACCGTAATTTCTCTACAGTGTGCCATTGGTGATGAGGTTAAACGGTGCACTTTACAACTTCCAGGAATTTGTGTTATAAAAGCCAACCGACTCGCGAATAAATTCATGAATTTAGATATTGAAGGGTAAGAGTAGGAAACAATTTGTTGATTATGAACCTCATGGGACAAAGCAATATTGTTCGTAGGAATTGCTTCTGCATGCATACCTCTTACAGTCAAGTTTTCCCCATCCAAACAAATACGCATACACTTGCAGAGACCGTTTTAATTTACAATATTACTAAGATTATAAAAGCCCGCCTACAGCCACAAACGAACCCGGATTCTAAAGGTTATACGCTCTCCATGGTGCACGCTATGGGGATGGTAAGAGCTCGTGCTAATTAAGTAACTTCAACAAGTTCCTCATTTAGAAAGGCTAATAGTAGGCAATGTGTGGAAAAGTATCAAAAGTGTTTACAAACCATTCAGTTCTAGAGAATTATGTAACGTTTAAATGTAAACACAAAATGTGGGCTCCCGTTAAGAATATTTATGAAAGCACCCTCAGAAATAAATACTGCTGTATTCCTTGGTCTTCCTTATTTTAAATTATAGTGGAGTAGAATATTCGCCCTGAGTATAGCTCAAAGCCTTAGTACTACATACTTACAATGTGAACTACCAGATACAACCACGTATATAATATAATATACAAACCCTTTAAAGTTAAATATTCATGTTATACTCACCTATAAATGAAATGGCAGCAGGGAAATAATTCAGCATGGATTGCGTCCAGTGGTCTGATATGGGAATCTGTAGGTAACGAATGGAATTTTCAAAAACATTTGGCAAGTCAGGAGTTACATTTAAAATGTGCTTGATATTGTGTCGCTCCAGGGCTGACTCGTCCGAACTTATCATGGCATTGCCAAGGTATAAGTGCGGAATAATTTCTACCGGAAATGCCTGAAAATTATTAAATAAACAAAATTAGATTCTTTCAATATGGAGCTCTGTTGGGAGCAAATATGCACCTACATATGTATGTAGTATTAAATGGTACGTTGATGAAACTAAAAAGCGAGAATCAGGGATTTAGAAGTACCTTATATACATACATAAATTTTCCCCATGAATTCATCATAAAACAAAAAAGAAAGGTGCAAACAAACGGAGCAGAAGATAAAATTATTGCTGGATGTATGATAAACATCCCCATCCCACTCCAATCCGGTGTTTGTCTATTCGAGATTATTAAAATAAAACCTGCAGCGTTTAAGACAATGGAGAGTATGTATTAGCAGGAACTGACGTCATATTCATCGAACCAACATACAATATCATATCGTTCAATGAAAATATCTTCTATGTGTCAATGTCAATACATACACTCGTAATTACGCACCCGTCAAAACGTACACAAGGAAAACTTAGGACCCCATAAAATTCATAAAAATAACAATAAAAACTACTACAATGGAATACGACTGTTAAATCTCAAATGACTGTTAGTACACGGAGTAAAATTTCGTCAACATTTGCTATTCGTTACCAGGATATACGTCACAGACGGCTTGCAATAATTAATAGCAAGTTAATTTTCATCATTAAACTTCAAGTGCTACTGGCATTTTCTTGAGTACATCACTAGTAAAATGGACGTCAGGAATCATAAAAGTTACAAAATCCGACGTTCATTCATGCATCTACATAAGCATACAATTTATGTACTTATTATGTACTTATGTACAAGCCGTCATTCATGTTTTTGGACATGTGGAAAACTATGGGACTGAAGTATGAAGATAATATGCAAAAGAGTAGAGTGTGAGAGCTTTAACACAGCGTACTATAATAGACGACGTAAAATAATGAGAAGGAAACTACAAAACTGAGCCCAGCTATGAATATTTAATTGAGAAGGCCAAAAATAGAGCTTGAATTTTTATGCATAGTAATTAAAGAAATGGTCTCCGAGCGGTTTATCCCGCGTACCAGTTACTCAGTCGTATACGCTATTATTATTATTATTATTATGAGCTGGATCCCTCCTGTCTCTCCTCTCTTTTATGTTAAATAATGAATGGCGGAGACTCACATCATCTGGATCCAGTCCTATGGAAGAGTCACAGGCATCCGGGTCATCCTGGATTCGGAGAGAAGCCAAACAGCCTAAACCAAGAAGTGGGACTTCTCCAGGTAGTGCAGGCGAACCCACGCACGAGTCTTCTGAGGAAGAAATGGAACTGTGAGGTCTCTTGTTCACATCGGCAGACTCTACCCATTCTGGATAGCACTCACGAAACTCAGCCATGCCGCCTAAATAAAAGACAAGAAACAAAACACCATTCAGTGTCATAAAACTTGCTATGCAATATTAAACTCAACAATCCGGACAAAGAGAGCTAGTGCTCAAATTCAAGGGCTTTCGAACTCCCCACCGAAATAGAATATTCTTATTTAAATGTGTACGTATGTATATCAGTTGGTTTGTAAACATTGTATGTTTGGTTTATTAGTTATAACAAAGCGGGAATCCTTTGGAACGTGCCAAGCATTATAATAGGCCTGCTTCACTGAATTACAAATTGGTGTAATGTATAGAACAGCCTGTTTCTGAAACCAGGCAAATTCCTGGATTCATACAATATGATTTAGTGTATTTTATCCAAAATTGCGGCTACAGAACAGTATCTCGTAGACGATTGCCATTACACATTTATTTCTTAATATGTCAATATGAATTAAGTATGCATGCATGCAGCCTTGCACATTTTCCATTAATTGTCTACGAAAAATTATTAACGTAGTGGAACCAGTAAGTTAAAAGTTGAACTGGTAGTAATATAGAGTAAAGTAAAGAACTCGTCTGTACTACAAACCTTTCAACGTTGCAACTCGGCATCCATTTTGAGCTAATTTTTTGGCTACGAGAGAAACCAAATCAGAAGAATCAGGTCCACCCGCTGGATCAGGGAGGTACGAGTCGTAGACGACAAAGGTTATTCGATTATTTGCCACCTTGGCCTTTAGCTCTTTGGACTTTTCAAAAAGGTCAATTTTGCCAGCAGCTATGCGACGCACCATAATGGCAGGAAAAGTAACATTGACCGCTCCCCGGATGTGACACTCATGAAACTCCGCTGAAAAAATAAAAACATTTGTCATATATAAGTATAGTTTGCTAAAAATAATAACGTCAGCGGTATGCACGTTATAGTATATCTGTAGCATCATTCCCAAATTTAAACTCATCTCTTCTTTCAATGACTGGCTGACAATGAGTAAGCATGTATAACGACAACAGTGTTGAATGGATGGACTCGCAGACAACTATAGAACATGTAAAAATTTACAGAACTATACAACAGTTGAAAAGACCTTGCAGACTACCATATAATGAGTATAATACATTCATACGTATTTAAAAGAGAATGAGAATCCCTAACCGGAAGAGCTAAAGATAGCTCAATTATTACGACAACAATTCTATATCATTCAGAGAGCGTGAGAGTGGATCGCCCACAACTTGCATACATATATAAAGCATTTCAACGAAAGAATACAAAAAGCTATACACCATAAACGACATCGGCAACCAGAATAAATGTTATATGCAAGTTGTCGTGCTACCATTGCCTAGTCCATGTAAAACTATAGTTTATAATGTACAATAGTATTATATGTAGTATAGTATAGCTTTACCAGGATTTTGACAGTCTAGGATGACAACATCGGATGAGTCTGTCATTGGTGGTGGCTGCGATTGTCCAAAATCATCGCCACTGCCTGCCGGATTGGGACTGTACCCACCGCACAGAATTTCGCTCACCAACCGATCCGGGGTGACCGTGTCCACTTGAATATCTTGCATGTTTAATGAATTGGAGTTGCTAGCACAAATGTCGTGTTGGTAATAAAAATATTGAGATTGTATTCGTTCTCAGTAAGGATTGTGATCGTTTTTAACATTAGTATCTATGTAGATTGTGCTCGTACTTTTGGTATATTATAACGAGTGAATGTATTTCCGTTCTGATTCACAGTGTCGTTGTTGATTGTACTATGGGATTCACTTGACTGGCTTGCACTTTTGTAAATAGTTCCAATAGTTTAATTGAAGTTTGTTGTAATTAAATGTTGTCAATATAGATACATAAGCGTAAGATTTGTAATCTTAAGTGTTAATAACTTTACGTAACTAAATACATATACACGTTGTAAATAGTATTACGGAAACTGTTTCATAAATTTACATATACAACACTATACTATAAATATGTAAATGGAAGTTAATACACAAGAACGTTTGGCAACCTTTTCAACTATATAACTATAGATCTATTATTATTTATTACACACTTTTGGACTTAATTACATGTACATGATAGCAGGTTGATTGTACTCCAGTGAAATAATTCAGAGTTTTACATGTACTACTTACAAAATATTTAATGAAAGGATCGAATATAATGCTGACAGAGGAGATAAAAATATAGATATCTATTGGTTTTACGAAGCCTACGCTATAATGTTACTAAAATCTATGTGTGATGAATTGGCCGGTGATGAACGACTGATTGTTTTCACGTTGAGGAAATGGAGGAGATAACAACCAGCAGGATTATACACTGTATCGACTCTATCGATGAGTCTCTATTGACCTGTAACTACAATTTAACTCTGTATTACTACTATATACTACTACAGTGTCGTGTGTTGTTCCTGAAACTGCTTCCAACCCTCTACTACTACACTAAATAATTGTGTGTAGTATATTACAATAATAATTAGTGATAACAAACTTATGTGCACAAGTACAAGTAGAATGGAGCATGACTCATAACTTTTATGGGAGTGCTATTTAGTTTGCTAATCTTGGAACTATATAACAGCTGAAAATTTTATGATGGGAGAATGATGATGATAATGATGATGATGCGGTTGTACCAGAGTCATGCAATCTATCTCCAAATAATTAATACCTTCTATATTACATACATTAAAGAGTTATTTATGAATTAGAAAATTTACGATTGGGATCGTTTCCCCACAACTCTATATAACAATTATATAGACAGAATATTATTATTACTATATATAGGAAAGGTCGTACAAGTGCTATCTTCTAATGCGAATGCATTAGCCTACACAAATGAATAATTGCAATTCAAAGTACACTTAGCCTATGCTGATATATTATATCTCATCTACTCACAAGACAGTTTGGTTTAAAAATGTTATTGCTGATTTCTTGGAAATGACGGATAGAAGCGATAGAGCAGAAATTTGTGCAAGGATCAGCAGGAAATAAGTTCCAACTCATCAATTTTTCAATGAACTGTAAAGATAATGATTGTTTTGACGAAATGTCTTTTTAACTAGGGAAAAAATCTCTTCTTACGATTTTCCTGACCCTCCTTATATATGTAACACATTCAGATTATCTTTGTAAGGATGAATCTAATACACTGAAAAGTATATACAATTTCCTTATAAGTATATATAGATAATACAGCTTATCTTTAAATATCGTAATACTTTTCAAGACCTTCGTTGAGGTTACTGCATTCCTCGAGTCGTTTCCGCTGAATTTTTTTAAGAGTTGGGCTCCTGGGATTTTTATGACTGGCGCTGGTTGAAATTGATACTATCGAATCCACTTGTTATGTTGAACGTTTCCAGAATAGAATGCAGGGAATAATTACCTTCGGTTGCCGAAGAAGCAATTTTGACCTGAGATTATTTCAACGTGACGGCGGACAGGGTCACGTCTGCTCTTCATGGGTTCCGTCCACTTGAAAAGCAATGCAGAGGGCATGTTCCGGAGACCAAATGAATGCGGAGGACACTGGGTAAACACGTGCCCATTGAAAAAGTATCTTGTGGTTAATCACTTTAGATTCAAAGTTCTGGATGTGACACCGATTCAATTAATTGAACAATAGTTTTTAAAAAAATATTTATCTCTCAACAAAATTTTATCCCTCACCTCAATTTTTCTGATTCACAACACCTTATGTGGACTTATATAATAAAACTTTACAATAAAGGAGATTCGTTAGTAACGTAAGCTCTTGTTGTTTGTAACTTGATCACGTTATTTGTATATTCTACACATATAATATTGAACACAAGTTTATAAATTTGTTTCTATTATACCTAAATTATAGTAGGATTCTCAAGATTAAGTTTGAAATTCCGACGGAAAGACGATAATACAAAAGTTAAATAAAGTCTATACTTAAGTATAAATACAAATGTTGACAGACAGATTATCAAGAGTCTTATTGAGATTAGCAAGAGGTACAATGTCTTCTTACACCAAGAATATAAATAAGTGTGATGATAATTGAGTAAAGAAAAGATTACAAATATTAAAATTAAGAAATTTAAATTTCGTATTTATATAATATATATTTAGGTTACTCAGTTCAAGGTAAGAATACTTTGATCGTTGATGGCAGAAGATCCTGGCACAAGCACGCCGTGAGGATTCGGATCTTTATACTTAAAAAAAGTGATTTCAGCACGCGAAATTTACTCAAGGGGTTTATATATATGTATATTGTTTTATATATATAGAAGTACTGATGATGATGAAGATCAAAGTGCCTAGGTGGGAAATGCAACGGTAGCAGTAGTTATTTGTATCTATTACTATTATTATATAGCTAGAGACGATGAGAAGTGTGTTGGCTCTCTGCAGTTGCCTAAATATCCCGGTTTCACTCGAACCTCCCTGTTCGGGTATTCGCTCTCAACTCAACTGGTTTCCCATCTCGTGCTTCCTCTTATTGTAGTAGTAGAAGCTCCGAATTTCAGTCAAACTCATACACATACACACACTTATCCACAGTTCCAGTTTGAACTCCAGCTGCAAAATTTCTCCAACTCCCTCACAGTAGTGGAATACTTATGTACGTTGCGAGTTCGGAGATTGGTGTGGGAAGTCCGAATTTGGTGCCGAGTTGAGGCGGAAATCTAACCGAACGGAATGAATCTAGGTAGGAAATAGTGGAGCAGGGGGGTTATATCACACTATTTAACTATCACTCTCCATGATGTACGGATGCGTTCCCGTTTTTTCATTGTTGTTGATGATATTAATAGTATAGCACATATATCTCTGACTTCCGTACAAATAGAATCTAATATGGTTTTTAGGATGACAGCTACGATTCCGGGAAGAATTCGAAATTAGCTCTCAGGAAAATAAACATAGGCTCTGTTACATACGGAACACAACAATTTTTTCCACAATAATAAGTTTTCAGAAGACCGTAGTTCTGTATTTTTTCACAAATGATAACTAACGGAAAAATAATCTTAATCAACACTCAATCAACGCAAAAAATTGTAATATATTTAAATAATATCAATATTAAAGTCAATGTAAAATCAGTGTGATTACGGCAACAGTCCCATCGTAAATACTCAAGGGACCCCTATGTATAGTCATAACCCACGCAACCTCTAATTATCGCTATGTAATCAATTTAAACTCAATGTAATCATACGTAACACAGAATAAATGTGATCATCAAAATCAAAAGGTGGTCAAAATTAACACAAAATCAATGACGGCCGCACTGACAATAACAAAAAACTCATTCAAAATTTGTTGTTTGTATTGATAATGTGTGTGTCTGTACATATATACTACATATGTATAGATATGAAAATTGAAAGCTCGGGATTGACAAAAAGGAACACAATTTTGGGAATAATTTATTATTACGTGTTTACTATATAGATACTATTATTACATTTAGCCGCTCTAACTTCAGAGATTATATTTAGAATTAACTGTATACTTATTGTACAGAGGGATACGGGAGGATTAACAAGTCAATGTTGTTTAAAGAGAAACAACAACTAATGGCAAGGAGCTTTTAGTTTATTCATGATGATGTGAATGAATGGTGCGGTGGTGGAGCTGCAAGCATGCTTCTTGCAGCCTCTCATAATATAGTTTCAAGCTTCCTCACCACCCACTCCTTATGCATGGTCCATAGGTCCATGATGTCCTTGTGGACATTGGGCTCTGAGCCTGTCTATGGCCGTATTATACATAACTCTCTGCTTTTTGTTATGTACTCAAGCAAGCATTACACGCATAAGATTCAAGCCCTTTACTACATAATTCCCATCTCATACTTATTCTATTCTATTCACACAGAATACAGGATACAGGATCCATCCCTGTGAAAGAGATGGAAGTGCGTGGAAACTACAGCCTGCACTGAAAAATAATACCTAAACTTATACAAAAGCTCACTGTTGTATAGTATAATAAAATAATTCCGCAGAAAAATAGCTTGAATATTCAGAGTTGTCATTTATATTTACAGGAGCGGGTCTCAAGGTGAACTAATAAATGGGAAAATAATAAATGTGTGTGGGTATGAGTATGTGTACTCCTATACTGCTTATGGTTAGTATGCTATATTGTATCTCAAGCATTATCAACTTTGTAGGAATTATTGAATATTGAACACTCTTGTTTGCACCTCTTTAATGAGCAGATGTAAATTTTTATATGTATGCAATATTTATGTTATGAAGAAGAAAAAAGTTTAACGACAATTTCTATTCATGGAAATAATGCTTTCTTTTTATTATTCGCTTCCTCTCTTTCCTTAGCTTTCCTTTGGTTCTTGAATTTCCGCTGATATATTATTTTGTGCATGTGCATAAGGTAGAATGTTAACGGTGCTGAAGGTAGCCGTGTGTACATAGGCACGTCCACTTGTTTTCGGGAGAATTTCTATGAATGAAATCAAAACTCACCTCTCCCCATTTATTCCCGCATGTAGCTGATACTATAACATACAGATACATCCTATTGCGTGGGTTTTCTCTATTTATTTTTGTAATCAAACAGGAATTATGACGGACTTGTCCTCATGCAATTACATGTGTGTGGGACGATGGCTATGTTTTATTACGACATATAATTGTTCGTTCATGTATCTGTATAGTGCTCAGATGTGGGTACAATATACATATAAGCCATTACTAAAAATATATTTGAATAGCTGTAGAGAAATATTGGCTGTAATATTCCAAATTGCATGAAGCTCGTAAGGTTTCTATAATAGCTCTAAGTAATTATTATGTGTATGTACTAATTCCTGGATTATTAACTCTATCAGCAATTAACCATTTTGTTGTAAATATGCGAACTTAAATGTGTCGAGCGAGACAAATATTAAATTGTTACGCACTAACTGATGACTGTCAATGAAATAAGATAAATAAAAGCAGTCAATCGCTACACGCGATTCTATAATGATAGAATTTACAGATTGGTTGAACCTTTACAGGAATAAAACGAGCATCATTACCAATTGTAAAGATACTTCTATTACTAAAGCAGGAAATACGGTGACGACGATCATACAGTAAACGAGAGTGGATAATGTATATCAATAGTCATCATCATTATTTAACGTCTACTGATATTTTCCAGCTCCGGGTATCGTTCGTTTAAGTAAATGTATTCAAATTGAAGGATGATTATAGTTATTTTGTTCCTACGGAAATTCCTTAAATGAACTGACCATTACCTTATTTTGAAAGTACCAAACATTCGTAAAATACGTAAACGAGTATACACCTAAATATATTTACGTAGAGCTGTATTCCCTTCACGACTGCAACTTTGGTCAACGGTTTCGAGTTTACCTATACCAGTATCGAATTACGGCTCAATTCACAAATGCTATGTACAGGATCAATTCGTACCACCACGTCTTTTATCATTCGTAATTGCATTAAGTTTTCTAGGAACGTGATGATGCACATGAGTGATTGATGTAATACACATCAAGTATAAAGATCCTCATCTAACACCATCGAGTTTCATTTGATGTACATTATCGTATTTTTTTATACTTATAGGCAACATACAATGGGAACTCATGATTCATTTTGGGAAAACACCATATGCCTTAAATTTATATAGCCTTAATAGCAATACGAAAAGTATTATGAAGATTGAAAGGAGATTATTTGATTTTACGATTTTTTCTATGTTTATGGTAGGAAACTTATGAAATTGATGCGCAATATTATTTCCTTGTAGTTCCTAATTTATTTGTCTGTTTAGAAGTTCTAGTTCGAGGTTGTATCAAGTTACCTTGTACTTTTATTGCAATGTGTACAACGCTAGAGTATCTGTATGTAAGTAAATATATAAATTTAGAGGTGCAAACTTACCCATAGCATATATAAACATCTTCTTCGACCTCACCTGACTTGATTTTTGAGCATTTGTTAGATTGGTACCCCGACGGTAATAACTTATGCTCTTTGCTGCTGCTGGGATAATTATAAATTATATGGGTGGAATATTATGAATATATGAGGTAAAAATACATAATGGAAGGAACAATGTAAATGATGGTAATTAAATTCCTTGTCAATTCATTTCAAGAACCTGTTTTGACTTTTTAAATTACCCTTTAAATGAGTTGTACGTTAAGATGTTACTCGTTCGTTTTTGCTTCAAGATGCCATCACATTTTTGCGAAGCAATTATAGATGCAAGTCTATATACATACAATCTTGTTTACGAGCGGAATTCTTTAAAAAAGAATTGCTCATATGTATGTGTCTTCCGCTCTGTTATACTCAGAATAATAAATTAACTATGCCGTTAAATGCAAGTGTGCGTATACTTGCATATATACAGAGTTTGAATGCATCGTAGAAATAAGCACGTCCGAAAAGAGCTGAAAATCTTTGAAATGTAGAAATCAGCATTTACATCCATTTAAAATTACTCATTTCCCTTTGTTTCAGAAAACTCAAATCTAAATATCATATCGTAGTACTAGTGGCATACCTAATGAATTTCACATGAACGAGTGCACACACACGAGCAACTTATAGTACTTACACGTACGTATTGACGGGTACCACGTACTCTCAAGTATTATTATATCCTGTTTAATTAGCTAGTTATTGCAATGCTTTACACATTTGCCATGCCGCACTCTTGCAGTAATGAATACTTAGGACTAAAGGACAATTACAATTAAAAATGAGTGGTTGCAAAGAACATTTATCAGATGATCAAGAGCGTCTGAAACCGATTAAATAATTAGGTGTGTGTGTCTACAGTCGTTTGTAGCCCAACGCTTTATATAACGCTAATGAGCATTGCAATCAACAAAACATAAATTAGGTTTGATAACAGATTGTTTTTTATACTTGCTGATTGTTACATTACATGGGAATGCAGCAAATATAATTACTATATTACCACTCATTATTTCCTAAAATTTGGTGAATCCCAGGATTTTATCATTTGACAGCCCACAGTGCAGAACTGATTTTGAGCAATTAAGTTTTTCCTTAAGGAAGTTCAAGTGCATAAAAGAAAGATTTAATGCAGGGGTATGGAAAGGAATATGACATGACGAAACGTTTGTGGAGATAAACTACGAAAGTATGTAGTATGTACCTCGAAAGATATGACGGATAATAATATTTGATCAAAGGCGAAAAGGAGCTTGTGCACTATACATATACCAAATAAGTATAATTATTACGACCCGTACAATACCCCTGTGTTCTTGAACTTCACATTATAGTGTCGGGTGAAGAATTCATTGGACTTCATTTAGAAAATCCGCATTATTGCATAATTAAATGACATTTGCATTGCAGATTTATTAATTTGTTTATGACTCTCATAATTATTAAGGCATAGTATTATTTGTAATGATAGTAGACGGTGACGCGAAAAATATCTTAAAGACGATGAATATAAATGTAAAGCATAGTAGTGAATGAAATCTTTCAAAGTATCTACTTCAATGTTTTATGTATCAGTTTAGTAGATCTGTTTTTCTTTTTGAATCCACAAGAGGCACTTATTATCTTTCCCATCATACAGGTATGATCTTAAAAGGTAACATTGTTATTTTGGTAAGAAAAGCGGAAGATAAAAATTAGCAATTTTTTAACTCAATTTCTATATTTATTCTGTGTCGTCGTGACACTTCTAAGCATGCACTGTATTGGTGCTTCTCAGCAGTATACTACATATTTACACACTATTATGTCATTTAATGGTATAATAAACATTATAATGTATCTATTAATGTACATAGTTGAACTCAAAAAAAAGTTATTTACTTGAAAATGTACTTTACCATAATTAATAAATCTCTGTAGACGACGGTCTATATGGTTACGGTTTAGTAGCTTCTGGACAAGGAATGTAGATTAAGTAATAAAGCAAAGTGTATTTAAAATTCAGTGAAGAATCTACATTTTTATTGTCAAATAACCTTTTATGAGCTTTGCACACTTGTGATGTTTGTTCAATAGATACTACTTATAGGTAAGAGTTATGAGAATTTATCCTTATACTTATGTAGTGAGTAATATAGCTGCAAGGATAATTATATTAAGAAAGATGAACTGGAGAAGAGTAAGAAAAAATAGCAAAGTCATTACCAAGGTGACTAAACGAGCGTTTTATATTATGTAAAATTATTTTGGTAGAGAACTGACAACTATTTTTATATACCAAAGTATGTAAGTGTATATATTATAGTAGGCACAGGTATATATGCCTGTTCATTTATATCAAATTTTCATGCCTTGTATGAATTGGTTTTGCATACAGTAACTTTCTGTATATCACATATACTTAATTCTTTCTTATTGCTTATGGATCCTTTGTTAGAAGCATCTTTCATATTTCCACACCCTTTTTCTTCATACTGTCTCTATGGCCTAGCTCCGTGGAACTAATAAAATGAACTTTATACACACTCCACCCAAAAAAGCTTGAGTGTCCATTAAAATGTAAATATTACACATAAATATTCACTGCATTCAATTCTTTGGCGACAAGCATGTTATATATAAACTTTTTCTGTGTCTACACCTTTAACATGTTTAAGTATTTACCCATGCTCAGCTCATACTACACGATGCGCTATATTATTCTTAAGAAATAAATGGACTGACTCATCCTCAAAGGAATTTGCGAGTCTTAATGGTCTCGGTCAAAAAATCGACTTTAAGGTAGGACAGGAAATTTCACTCATTTATTTTGACTATTCTAGGTACTAACCTTATTCGTATATTTTAGCTTACGTATATTATTTACTCCATCTTCATCATCATCACAAACACGAACGCAAGATGCATGCTCATTTTTCTTTTTGGGAAACCCAAATACATAGGAACGGCGAAGAATACGCATACATACATTAACCTGTACGTATGGTAAAATTAGTGAGTGTATAGTTAGTAATTAATAAGTTGGAAATCATTTTTCACGTCTGCAGCTCGTCCTGTCGAGTTGTATACTTCATTGCCACCGACAGCTTTAATGATCATTTCGAGCTTCATCACTCATTTACTTATATATTGCTTAAGCATAATACCCGATATCAAAATCTTCAGTGAGCTAATAACTAACCATTGTTTTTCTTTATAGGTTTCGACGACTGTTTTCAAGCTCTCGCGTACATTAGACTGATCCACGTAAATTGAAGCCTACTGATTGAGCAAGCAATAAATCACCTGCGTTGTATATACATATACACAGAACAAGAGCTTCGTCCCGGCACGCCAAACTATAGTTAGGGATTTGCATACACTATTGTAAATGTCGCCATATAGTGTCTCAATTGGAACATGATACCTCGAAGTGATAAATTAGTCTATGGCCGCATCTACCACAGAAGATGGTTAATCCACAGATTGAAAGTGGGAAAATTGAGAATCAAGCCTTATTTAGTAAATAACATGATATCTAACCAAAATATGAACCTGCAATTATGTTACTCACGAGCAAACGTAAAATAATGAATGCGTCATCTTTATTATCCAAGAAGCTTGGAGGAAAACGAGCTTGGTTTTAACGAAACTACAACTAGAAGAAGTCTAATGTAATAGTGATTATTTTCAAAGTATCTGTAATAACTGCAAAGGTTAAAATCCTTGAGGTAAATATTATTTAGGTAAAATAATACGTTTATGTTTGTTTCATCTCATTAACGAAATAGAAGCGCGCCTGAAGATTTTGAGAACTGCTACGTTGAAGTAAAAACGGTATGATAGGAAAAGCTCGAGACATGACCAAGGGGATGAAACATGGCCAACAAGACAGTTTCCACAAGCTGAAATATGACCAACAAGACTGTATTTCCAAAAACTGGCTGGTTGAAACATGACCTACAAGGCTGTTTCCACACGTTGAAACACGACTAACAAGACTGTGTGTTGAAAGAGCTTTGAAGGTGAGAATGGATCCCGGATATTGGATATGTATGAATATATCTGACTGCCTGAAAAAGTACAAGTACCTGAAATAAGTCATGCCACTTGAGATTATGGCACGGATGATTAAAGAAGGAACGAAGAAAAGGCACGAAGCTCCAACACACATGCAAGGCTATGCAGACTGCTATTTGCGTGTATGTATATAGGGAAATAAGCGGAAAAGCCTCCCCCACCAATCTTACATTTTGAGACTGCAGACTTTGCAGAATGGAAATTACGATTACGACGGCGCCGCCTTCATTCATTCATCCTTTTTGCCCATCGATCGACGACGCTCCTATTTCAAAGCTTGTGGACCCTCACGATTTCTCCCACTTATATACGGACCATGAACCAACGACGATTGTGAACAAGTAGGTATCCACGTGGCAGCTTAAGTTCAGATAGCTATAGAACTCCTACTTTTCAAATCCATTCATAAAAGATTTCACTTCAAAGAATGCTTTTCAAAGAAGCCTCAAGTCATATCATATGTGTTTCATCAGCAGTAGTAATAATGACAATCATAATCTCTACTCTGTATTCTCCGATTTGCCTCCGCACGTATTGTCGTATATAACAGAAATTTCTATTCATTATCTGAGAGATGTATGGTTACCATATCATCAACATCATTAGCAGGAAATCCCTTACTTCATTATTGGCAAAAACTTATTATTTCTTTTCTAGAAGGATCCACGACCATTTTCAGGGTTGTACATATGTATATAAGAATATTTATACTTATACAACGAAATATTATGAAAATATGTCATTTGGGAGCTATTGTTGTTATTATTGCGTGCATACTTTTCAGAGCTGTCCAAAATACATGGTATTTTAAATACATGTATCGTAAATACGTATTTTAAATACATTTTTGTATTTTG
>JAQGAK010001894.1:0-25422 GCA_034696945.1 Lipothrix lubbocki
TAAATTTTCTAATTTTAAAAACATGTTAAATTTTCTAATTTTAAAAACATGTTAAATTTTCTAATTTTAAAAACATGGTAAATTTTATAATTTCAAAAACATGGTAAATTTTCTAATTGTAAAAACATGGTAAATTTTCTTGTTTTAAATACATGGTAAAATTTCCATTTTAAATTACATAGTAAATTTCCCCAATACATACATAGAAAAATTTTCGGTTTAAATAAAATGGTAAATTTTCCATTTAAAATACATGGTAAATTTTTTCGATTAAAATACGAACCAAATTTTCCAATTTAAATTACATAAAAAATTTACTGTGTTATTAAATACATTTACCAAACTTTACTAATATAAAATGCATGGTAAATTTTCCAAAGTAAAAACAGCAAATCTACCAAATGAGGCAAATTTCACCATTTAAAATAAACGAAAAAACTTACCATATAAAATACATGGTAAATTTCCTTGTGCAAAATGCATACCAAATTGTTTCATATTTATACAAAATTCATGTTGAAAATTTTCCGTACTAAAATAAAACGTTAAACACATGTAAACTTTCCCGTTCAGTAAACCGTACATGCCTCTGGAAAATATTTTCCGTACGAAATACATTAAATTACCCGTTGAAAATACACACAAAATTCTATTATAATTATATATAAATTAAATATATAAAACATTCCCCTATATTCAAATGCATGTAAAATATTTTTTGTATTAACATACATGTAAAAATGTTCCAATATGAAATACATTGAAAAACGTGTCCATACAAAAGCCATTATAGATAGGAACTTCCCGGCATGAAATACATAAAACTGTACCCTTGTATGTAAAATACACAAGGTATATATTTATAATACAGAAAAAAATGAGCCGTTGTTCAGAAGAAGAGAAGGATGAAGGAGCAGGGAGAAGAAAAAGAAGATGATGTGAAGAGTAAAAAAAATATTACAAGGGGCTTGCTGTAAGCCTCCAAGCCAAGAAAACTGGTTAACGCAGGTGTACGTTTAACCTACGACCTAGAGAAAATGCTTTTCTGTATCTTTTTCATTTATATAATTATAGGAATTTTCATTCGATTTCATTACACATGTTTTTTTTATTCTCAAACCTCTCTCTCCCTGTGTCTGTGTTCATCTTTCCCTCTACTATTTTCTTGTTGCTCAATTTTTTTGGGTGTCCGAACCGTTGTTATTGTTGTTGTTGTTGCTGTGGCAGTTGTTGCCGTTCCTGTTGCTCGTGAAGAAGGATGGATCTTCTGCATTTCTTCGGGGTATTTGAGACGTGGAGTTGAAATTTTGATGATTTCAACAACTCCAGGGACAACATAAGCTTTGAACGATATTTAGAGGCAAACGTTTTAATATCAGACGTGTGAACATTTCAACTAATGATTGTATGGGCATTTGATTCAAACTATAACCAATGCATTTACGCCTTGAACATTTAGGTCCGCTGAATTAAATAATATTTTTCATGATTTTATGTTTGGGTCCTGTATTTTATTTATTTCATAATTTTATTGCATTTCGAAATTATTTTCTATTTTTGCTTTCTATGTATTTAATTTGTATTTCAAAATTAATTTTAATTTTAATTTTGTATTCAATTTGCATTTATTTTGTAATAATTTCATACTGCTAAAAAACACTTGAATTTAGTAATTTAGTGGATTTTGCATTAACTAAAACAGGCAAAAATACACGAAAATAATAATTTACAGAGATATTTGATCGCAACTGCAGCAGTGTGGGTCCCAAGAAAGAAAACCGCAACCTGTTGTCCTCGGTTCGGTTTTGGGGAGGAAGTCCGGCCGAAAAAGACTGCTAACTGGACGGAGGATCGCCGGATTCGGCTATAGATAATGTGGTAGTAGTGACCTATGTATGGCCATTACTACATTTGGGATGGACGTAGTAGTGTCCGAGAAAGAGCAAATATAGGAAGGTTGTGTGGTAATATATTTATATTATATGTGAGTTCGGATTCATGGAATAATACATAAAAGAAGTGAGAATAGTGGTAGGAGCAGTGTAGTAGCGTTTAGCTCAGGAAGCACCCTCTGACTCTGTGTGGAGGATGATGATGAACCCTTATTGGGAAGGAAGTGAGTTAGTGGGAGGGTGATGGAAATCCCGGGCATCATCGCGTCACTCCTCACACAGTCAGACACTCTCACATACACACACATATATATACACTGGAACAAGTGAATAATGACCCCAGCAGTCTTTTCCCAATCCTCAGCTTTTATGGACATTCCGTGAAGTCCAGACATTCCGAAACGATCTTCTTCTTTTTGCCGGAATCCCTTGCTTTAGGATTTTCCCGAATACACATATGCACAACTTTGGATCTCTATATAAGAGAAAACAGCTTCAACCCTTTGTACCTGCATTTCATATTGTAAATACAATTTGCGTGCATTTCTGTGTTGGTAAATAACAGTATTTTCAGGGGTTTTGAGCAATTTTCACAATTTTCTATGTATCAAAATTTTTTAATAAAATAAACAAAACAATTTTTAGGAGATGACAATTTGCTTTGTAAACTTCCGGAAATTGTTGCATTTTCTAAGAAAGATTTGTATCGAACATTTTTGACAATTCCGGATATAGTAATGTTAACTTTGTACCAAAAATCTTGAAAATTTTCATATTTTCTAAAACAAATTTATATGCAAAATTATGGGAGTTCTTGTATTTTGCAATAAAAATTTGGATTGAGAAATCCTGAAAATGCATTTAATTTTGAAAGGAAAATGCATGGGAAGCTCTTTAAATTCTGCGCTTCTAAAGGACAAAACCTGTGTGGAGATCTGGAAAATCTGCATTTAGCAACGCTGCCTCCGTAATAAAACTTTACAACCCAGCTGCGGTACGTACAAGTATGTAAATACACGGAGGATTTTTGTGTGCTGTGAAAGATAGCCGAGTTATTTGCAATCACCCCTTGACCTCTTACATGACCACCTGTGCATGCTAACTTTGATGGATTTGAAAGAGCGCGGGTAGCGTTTGTCACCGCAGGAATTTCAACCTTCACAGCTCTTCAGGATAAAGAAATTTCTTAAGAAATCTTGACAATTCGCTCATTTCCCTATGCAAACCTGCTATTACAAAATTTTAATTCCTATTTTTACCAAGCCACGAACCACTTCCTTTCACAATATGTTTGAAATCTGGAAAAATTCCTAACAATAATTCAACAATTTAGTCATTTTCTAATTAAATTGAACAATTTATTCATTTTCTAATTAAATTTAAAAAACTCATTTTTAATACAAATTTGTGTGGCAAACTGAAAAATCTTTTTTCCCAAACAAATTAAGAAATTTCGAACAAATTTATTAAAAATCCTGGCACGCCTATAAACCGTTCTTCAGTAAATTCCTCGTAATCCAAACCAAAAATTTGAGCAGCTACTTTTCCAAAGTGAAAAGTGTGTGAGACGAGATTTTCGGAAGCGCCTGTGAAAAAAAATGCGTAAGTCAGTGAGCACTTGTGTGCGTATAAAAGTCATCGAAAAAGGCAGTTAAATTACATATATAGGCATATGCTCTCTTGAAGAATATAACAACAAAACAGTAATAATAAGAAGAAGGCGAAGAAGAAAAATGCACTACAGAAAATAATAAAGTATACAGACGTTATAGCATTATGCATGTATGTACATAATAAGTGGCATCATGGATATTAAGTTTTTGGCAGCTATAAAATGATTATAATGGCCCTCTTCCCTTGTTCAAACATATAAGATGTGCGTGGTGTTCATTGGTGTGCAGAGGGATAATCTGTGAAAATATGAATAATCTCTGCTTGAAAACAAGATTGTAATGTATAGGTATATATATATGCACATGCAATGTAATATTGTATATAGAAAATTTATATACGAATCTTATATATGGGAAATTTACATTAAGAACATTTGTATAGGAAAATTATATAGAGAATTTACATAGGAAATTTGTATATAAAAATTATATGGAGAATTTATATTTAAAAATAATATAAATACAATATAAAAACAGGATATAAACATATGCACAATTTTTGGTAGTTTATTCCTCTCTCCGCCGGTTTACCAAACAGAGGACGGAATGCAAATTAGTCTTCCTCAGAGATGTTGAGATGATTTTGATATGCGCGCGTACACATATATTTACGTCTTATAGACTCCTTGGCTTCTATTATATTACAGTGATCGGGCGGTGGAGGAATAACAATAAGTAAGTTCATATGTACATATCATGGGCGAAGGATCCCAATGTACCAATTTCTATCCTTTTAGCACAAAAATTGGTACCTTTTGATACTTCGTCAATATGTTTGTGTTGGTGTGTTTGCATCTATAATATAACATTGCTACATCTATCTATAACATTGCTATTTATTACTATACGTATGTACATACTGTGCTATGAGACGTACCAATTTCCAAGCACCAAACCACACCGGAGGAAGAAGAACAACAAGAAAAATAAGCAGTGGACGGGAAGAAAGAGGATGCCGAAATGTATTGGAGAGAAGATGTTATATAGGAGGAGGAGATGATGATGAAGAAGCAAAGAGGGAGAGAGAGAGAGACGGAGATGAGAACAGCAGCAACATCAGCAGTGGAAGGAGAAGAAGAAGAAAAAAACAAAACTCAATACAGGTAGCAGAGAAATTTGAATTTTTAATCAGATGATGTGAGAGGGAAAAAGAAAGACGAGGTATGTAAAAGCAAAGGCAGGAGCAGTGCGAGAGCAACAAGTGTAGAAAGAAAAAACTTGTTATGGATGTTTGTGATTCACATATTAATTACAGGGACACAGAGATTTGAAACCTCCTCCTTTTTATATTCTCCTCCATTCTAATACATTAAACGTAACTTTAAACGTGTATAAACTTTTTGAACACACACACACTCACAATTATTGTACTTTTCGTACTTGTTACTTTTTAACTCTTGCAAGTTATTACATATGTATTTTGATATATTATTATATATTTTCTGCCAAGCAGATTCTCCTATGCTATAAACTGTTAGTGTCATCATCCCTATACACACTTTCCCGTCAGCTCCTTGCACACAGGCTCCCACTTTTCCTACACACTTTTACACGGTTGTTTTACTACCAAAAACCTTCGAAGAACACATTTTCTACACATTTTCTACACATTTTCTACACATTGTTTATTGCCGTACATCAAATCCTCATGCATGGAGAGAGGTTAATATTATTGCTACTTACTACTTTGTACTTACTTTACTACTACAGTCGTCAGCTCCTGCCAGTTCTACTACTAGGCAGGCAATGGGTAAATGCTATAGGCGTGTGGAAATTATAAACTATTACTTTTGTATGGAGGATGATTATTAAATATAATACGTTCCTCGCACAACCTCCAATTCTCAGGGATGTTTTAATGACCCTGCTAAATTTTTCTCATTTTTTGTATCTATTGCGAACTTACGCACTGACAGTCTTGAAAATTCCTGGCATTCTAATAGAAGCTTGCATTGCAGAATCTTGAGATTCTTGGATTTTCTAAAGAAACCTCGCATATCAAAATCCTGAAAATTGTTTTTATTTTGTAATTGTGTTTTGGAATTTAAAAAAATTGCTGTGAAAAAATATTTTAAATTCTTCTCTTTTTGCTTGAGTAATGTTACAATTAAATAAATGGGAATAAAAACCTTCCAGAGACGAAAGAAAGGCTGCCCTACAAGGACCTCCGTACAAGTGAGGAATGCATAAGAAAAAGAAGCAGGGCATGAAAAAATCACATCCGTCAGATAGAGTGATCTTGTTTGAAAACATTTAAGACAGTTATGTCATCTGACTTGAATGGGAGAAAATATAGCAAAAAAAGAGATAATAAAACGCATTGGTAGGCTAATAAATGTACACGCAGAAATATTCTAATCGCATTAAACCAATATATTATCTATACACCTCATACGAGCAGATTTGTGAAGGATCAAAGGAATTATTGCGTTTATATAGTGTTTATAATAGTGTCATGTACACAACACACAAATCATACCTATACTACCCGAGCGATAGGAGGTAATATGAGAAAGATTCACCGCATCAAACAGCAGCGTCAAGCATATACGGGACAGGTTTCTTGAGATGTTGGGAATCTGAAATTATGAATTAAAATGTAATACTACACACTTTTATAGTATATTATACACACTTTGAGGTTGTCGGGGATAGAAAATTATAGTCCGTATAAGGACATAATTTATGAAAAAACAATAATTTGTATGTATTACAGACGACCAGCCGTTGACCAGGCAATCATGTGATTTCATACGTGTGCTTGACAGTGTAAAGCGTATGTCCATCAAGTGTTCTAGATGCACGCGGGCTGTATGAATCAAGTGCTGTACAGGTTTAATATCAACTGTATAACATATGTGTATGTAAATATAATTAATATCGTGTGCATATGTTTGTTTGATATTAACTGTGCATACGCCAATGTAACATGTAATGTACATATATGCAAATTTAACACTAAATGTACACGTACATTATTAATTTAATATAAAAGGAACACAGCAAATTTAATATCAATTGTACACTTGGCAAATTTAATATCGGTTGTACGTACACAAATTTTTATATCAATTGTACACAAGTAAATTTGATATTATAATTGGTCAAATATATGCAATCCAATACAAAATATACATATGTAAATTAAATATCAAGTGTATACAAATGTCCGTTTAATATCAAGTGTGGTGAGCAATGCAAGATTAAATACCTTGTACACATTATAATTTCACATTAGATTTTTTCCAATCCAGTAATAATAATTATTCCTTGTCTAATAACACACAAGGTTATGGATGTTGCTACAAATTGGTGAAAATTTAAAGCTCACGCTGTTATAAGCTTGTATTTTGATATTGCTGCAGCACGCCTGATTGTAAGTCACAAGACAAACGACATTATGCAAATTGATTGTTGTTCCCAGAACAACAATCACGTATGTATGTTCCTGATAGCAGCGATGGACGTACGTAGTCAACTGTAATAATAAGCTAAGTAAGCAGTATTTTGTCAAATGGTTCTACATATACAGAATATGGACCTATTGGCAATACGTCAGTGTAGCTTGCTCAGGTTATGCCTCGCTTTTCTACATATACACACATGTAGGAAAGGTAAACCTGAGAAAAAATGCAGTGTAATCATTCGCGTATACACGCCGTCAAATCCATTAGTATTCACACGCACTCAAGGCTATCCCTCTTCCATGTTGGAGGATTGATAAGTTATTGATAATTTGGAATTTATTGGAGGAATTATGATTTCGAAAAAAAATTGACGCAACAAGACTTGTTATCTCCTTAGCCATATCTCTTATTGCCTCTTAATCCTATCCCAAGTATTTTGCACATATACTGACGACGACTGTCGGCGACCCTGCTGGAGCAAGTGCACTTTCAAAGTGATGTCGTGCAGGGCTGCTCTGCTGCAACTGCTGAGCCAGAGTCAGGTGTAATGGGACAGATGATTAATATTTCTCTCTCAACTGAGTTATTTCGGAATTTTTAAAACTGGATCTTCTTGTTGCTCGAGTCACTCTGCTTGGACTAGTTTCCATGTAATTAACAATGAGATATAGACTCTGCTTGCTAGAGATGGAGACAGATGCGAGAAGAGTCTTTATAGAGATGTTACTCCTCCAGTGACTACTGGTCCTAGTTGTTGTTGAGTAATTGACTTTGTTCCACTTGCTTGACCGATGTTGTTCTATACCTTCGGCGCACGCAAGCTTTTTCCTGCACAAGGAACATTAGCATATATAAGCAGCCTGTGATTATTCAGGATTAGAGATTTATTTCGAATTTTTTAGGGAAACAATGCTGGACGTGTCTCACATTCTAAACTCCTGTCAAGAGTCAAATTAGTTTTAAACGCTTTTTCATATGCGGGGTTCCTCGGAAAGTTATTCTAATGAGATATTCATTGGAAGATTTAATACGCAGTATATCTGGGCTGGTAAACAACGTTAATAATTCTTCTGCAATTGAATTGCTTGGGTTTGTTAATTCTTGATCTTCAATGAACATCTGAGTTATTTCGGATTAGGAATCATCGGATCTCTTAATTAAATTGTATCCGAGAATAAGCGACCTAATCTCTAAAATGTGCTATTTTGTATAGTCCGCTAATGAATTAATAAAGTTTGTTATGTGCTCTCTCAACTGAGTTATTTCGGAATGTTTAAAATCATTAGAGTTTCGTTACAATCGACGCTTATATGTCACAGAATTTTAAACAAGCGATTTTAATGTTCAAGGCACGTAATCTATTCAAATCGTATTATGTAATGACGTATCATGTGATAGAATCTAACCGCTGTTAGGTATGATTGCCATCGAAATGTACTTTCAATACCACAGAAAGGGTGCAGTGCTACATTGTACAAGGGATGCTGCAACAAAGTGAATTAGCAACTGCATTTACAACCCTCAGCATGCTACGGTTCCTTAGCGGGAAGGCCTATAATTTAACAACATTTGCGCGCTGTCGTGTCCATTATCCATGTTCACATACATATACGTCGTGTATCATCGAATTGTAAAGTTAAGAATGGGAAATATATGGCAAGATGAATTGCATGGGATAGTTTTGGGAAAAATGGAGAAAGTCGAGGAAATAATGATGGAGAGAATAAGAGTGAGAGAGAGGGAGAGAGAGAGAGAAGACAGGGCCGGCCACAAAGCCAGCAATTGGAGTCAAGTCCCTTGATATGGACTATCGATATATTTATAAAAATATGTGACAGACTTTGCAGGAACAATAAATCATGTAAGGATGAAGGCAAGGCCCCCTCATTATTGACACGTAAAGTTGAACTGCCAGGAGACACACGCGTTGTCTATAATCAGACTACCACCCTGAGCAGTGCCCTTGATATCGCTGATATATCCGCACACACAGGATTTTCGAGTGTATTACATCCATCCGTCTAATCTGAAAACGTTCCCAGATTTACGTATCGTCAATGTATAGTGTGTATATAAATACGCACATTTGAATTGCCTTGCTCATTGTGAAAAGAATGAAATCCGATGTGATATGTATGCCCCTTACAAGAATACTATTATGTACGTATAAAAATTTGGGCCGGTTTGTGTGTTGAGCAGACTTTAAGCCTTATGTGTGTATACTCCTGGTACGATTCTAAAAACAGTGTATTTATATATTCTTTAATCGTATTTATGCATTTTATCATTGTATTTCTATGCGTCTACTACCTTGAATCCGACGTGCATGCAAGTATGTCCCCATTATTTATCCTGGAGACTGCTCAAATGGCAAAAAGTCAACATGAGTATGCCGCGTGTGCCTCAAATCTCTCCATTCTCCTGCTTAACCCTCATCCCTCTCTTATGTATATTTTCCCAAAAAGTATTATATGTATATTCATCTCATCAAGGGATGATGAAGCAACCAAAGTTTGGGTCTCCACACAGACACACAACGATTGATACGTCCGCTTTTATTTACTTATGTACCACACAATCGCTATTACTTTGCACAATCTCATCCCGGCCTGCGAACCTATTGCCGTTTCTTATTCGTAAATACATATGATACGCATTCCATTTTACGCCAGTACATACTTCTAGTATCCCACTGTACAAAACATATGCATTTCCGTTGGTGTCAATGCAAAACGTATGTATTTTCGTGAATATCTGAACAAAATATATGTATTTCCGTTTTAGAATCCGTCTCCGTATAAAACGTATGTATTTCAATCGCACGCATTCAAATTGCATGTATCGCCCTGCATGTACACATGTACCGTTTTAATATTTCCTGCTGCAGCAACATGTATCCCCTTGTGTTGTTAAGAGTTGGAAGGTTCTACAGGCAATTGCCAATTCCTCCTATTGTTTGCCTCTAATAAAGGGGAACTAAAAATCCACACTGAACGCACTAGATTTATATCCCCGTCATTGTTTCCAATCATATCCCATCCATACAGGGACACACGTATACAGATACAGGAGACACACACAAACACATATGCACACACGTAGTGAGACAGTGGGACAAAAGGGTAAAATCTGTCAACTATATTTCAAAATATTGTTCCCTCTCTTTTTTCTCATAATGATCCTACAGCTCATGGCCAAATAAAAAGAGACAATGCAGGAGCAACAGCAACAGCTTTTTACAATACCTCAATACAGCCTTAGTTAACTCTATACTAACTACCAGTATAGATGTTCATGATTCACACCAACTCAACCATCAACTTTCGATGCTCTTTCAACTGAGTTATTTCGGAATGTTTAAAATCACTTTTGTTGTGTCATTTTGGCCAGCCTATTCTCTCCCAACTGAGGGATTTCGGAACACATCTGATCATGTTTTAAGTAATTCTGGCCAACAGATTCTCATTTAACTGAGTTATTTTGTAAAGCGTAAAAACCGTTTTCAATTTACTATCATTACTTCTAAACCTATTGCTGTTGAGAAAGTTTTTAAAGATTTCACCTTTTGGCTTATTTTAGATGTTTACACCGTTGTAGAAATTTGCTAGCCATTCTCTCCCAACTGAGTTATTTCCAAAGCGTTTAGTCTAAACACATGTTTCACCATTTAGAACGTTGGAAACATTCTGCACTATTGCCAATATAAAATTACCTCGTGAATATTTGACTTTAAAGCCTTGCCCTCACTACATTTCCCAGTCAAAACGCAACCAAACTGTAGAAATGGCAATGCAATTGTTGCACTGCCAATAAATATCGTATGTAAATCCATCCAGGAAAAACATTTCAGCCCAAGACAACTGTAAATCGATAGTAGTTCTTTTTCCCATGCACTCCCTACAAACCAACCTTGGTTGAAACGCATCCCAAATACTAAAGGCCACAACAATATGTAAATCCGTTCGGTGTGCAATAACACATTTCCATGTGCGAACCACACGCACAAATCTATTGTGTGTATTGGAAGAATGAAATAGAAGGCAAGCATCGATTTTTCTCCAGGTTTACCAATCTTAAAACTTTCTATTCTGTAAAAGTAATCGATGGTCTTCAACACTCACATAGCCGTACATCTCAAGGCATCGCAGTACAAATGTGGATTCCTCTAAACAAATACACTTGATCATCTTCACTCAAAGAGTAAATTAAGTTTATACAGCTTTCAATAGTTCAAATCCTCGGATTTCAGTTTTCCTCAGTTTTCTCAAAGGTTCAGCCTCCAAAAGAAATAGATGAAGTTAGAATTTATTAAAAATAAGGGCCGAAAATTCCAGAAGTGAGCCATTCATTCATGCACATAATAATAGCAAAAACCGGAGGATGAAATATCTAAAATGAGATTTTGGCAAAAGAATATTCAAAAGAGTGAAAATTTTTTAAAGAGACAGAAAGAGAGATGAGCTGAGGAGAGAGAGAGAGAGAGAGGGAGTGAGGAAAAAGGAGAGAAAAAATGGAAAGAGACTTTAAAAAATTCCCTTGAGGGAAACCAACGGCCGTCGTCACATATACTGGATCCAGAGGCTGAGAGAGGACCAAACCGACAAGGGAGACATGGGGGAACATTGACAAGTGAAATTAGATTAACACAAAAGCGTGTGTATGTGTGGGGGAACAAAAGGGTTCAAAAAGAGGAGCTTTCTCCTTTGCCGGTACACTTTATTTCAAACTCTTTATGCATATATAAAAGGACCGCAATGTGTTCGTCCATATTATCTCCTGTATCATATGGTTATATACATATAACCATATAGCACATGCATATGCTTACTAGGATATGCAAAGGAAGGGCCAAAAAGACATGTATACTTACAAAATGCGTTCTTTATTCCTACAGACCTCTTGCCTGATTTTATAGGGAATTATACGTAAAAAGGACCCAAAACATGTAAAGTTTATGCACATAAATATGTAAGGACATCCCAACGTGTTTTTGAGGGTTTCACCGACGACACGGCAAGGTTTCAACACACTGAATGAGTGTCACATTGGAAGACAGTGTGGAAAAGTAGAGAGAGAGAGAGAAGCCTGAATCGACGCGTCAAACCGAAAAATGAATGCATTATTAAGTCGTTTATTGGATTTCGTTGTGGTTGGTTAGCTCTCCTCAACTACTACAACGGCTTTGGGATTATTGGACATTTCTCTTCCTTCCCTGACTCGCCTTGTCGTCTCACTCTTTCTCTCTCCCACTATTTTAGTTTCTCTCTCTCTCTCCTTCATTTCAGTGATTCTCTTTCTCTATCATTTAAGTCAGTCTCTCTCTCTCGTTTATTTCAGTTTCTCTCTCTCTCGTTTGTTTCTCTCTCTCTCTCTCGTTATTACAGTTTCTCCCGTTCATTTTAGTGTCTCTCTCTCTCTATTCCTCCCGCTCATTCCTCATCTCTAAGGAGAGTTTGTCACTCTTGAAATTTTAAATTTCAATATAATACCAACCCCTCTTGTGAATTTATTAAAAGGTCTCCCCCGTCATCGTCGGTCTTCTTTAATCTCCAATTAAATGTAATGGTTGCATTTTATATTTTAATGGCACTATAATAACGTTGTAGTGGGATTGCTAATACGCGCGCCGGGTCAAGCATTACTCATTGCTGGGAGCAAATGTTGTTTTTTGGGACTTACGGTATATTTGTCCACCGGAGCAGCATGAGAAAGGGATATTATTTGTGGGATCTTTTTAGGTATCTAATGTTTGTACAATGGAAAATAGATATACATACGTGTGTTTATGTATATGAACATACTTTTGGTATGGTGGGATGATGTTAAAAAGTGGGATGATACATGGGACTATAGTAATATAACTACTTATTTTAAATGCATATAGCTGTATTTTATACACACGTATGTACACACAAGGTATATAGTAAACTAAAAAGCTTTTTTCTACAAAGTAGGAATTACACTGGGTGAATGGCTCAGACCGTGATTTTCACGCCGATATAATTCACAAAAACGGAACATTGTTCCGTCTGATCGGTTATAATCCTCCACAACAAAGAATTCTACGCGGATGGCAGGGGTGAGACATAGAGCAGCAAAGTAGATGGCTGGGCGAGTGTATTTGGGGTTTTTGATGTCCGTACATAGATCATATGATGCTATATATACATGTTATAATATTGCTCACATGTAATAATACATGTGCAATTATGCATGCAATGTTAAAAAGGTGTAAGCGTGTATAGATACTCTGCTATTTATATATTAGGTATATCCATATGGTATGTATGTACACTATGAGGGATATGTGGGGATGTCAATACTTGATATACGATGTGTGCTGTTGTAGCTGTAAAGTGTGAGAATAAGGCTGTTTGGGTTTTTGGTGGAGTTATTATTGCAAGTTGATGGGAAGAATGAAGAGAGAGAGATTTTCGGCGGCTGGCCATAGCCACTAAGTACATGTATCATATGGGAGGCTCAGGTTCCACCACCACGTTGTCAGTAACTTTGACACCGATCAACGCTCCTCTTGCTCCACACACTCCGCTCCCATGCACTTTGGCAGATTTACTGTGCACTTATGCGGGATATAGGCAAGGCATGCCTTTTAGCCTTGCAATCTTGGCGTGGTAATTTAAATATTTTCTTCCTCAACGTGTACTTACGACGACATCAACATTTACAACCTTAGAAACATTTTGTCGTCATTCGCATAATCACAAAATTACGGTACTGTTTATGTTAATTTTTTAAAGTTAACATTACCAACTTTTTGGGAAAACGCCTAAAAGAAAAACATTAAAATTGATGGAAGAAAAATTATATTTTCCTAATTACTTACGTTTCAGAAAATTGTTACCGTAAAATACAGAAGTAATTTCAAAACATGTCTGTAGGTTTTCAAAATCCCATTTATCTAAACATTTTTATTCAGTATTCAAAAATGTCTGATTTAAAAAAATTCAATATAGAGGATACCATGCTGGTCAACATTAGCGAAGCACATGTCGAACAAATGTCCCAACAGTTGTAATTAGCATGGTTACAATCTAAAATATGGTTATGCTTTGTAAATTCGAAATTGGTCCAAGCTCCCTGCATTGAACAGTCCAGTTATATATAGCATTTGGAATACACAGTAAATTTGATCATATTGTACATTTTATATCTAAGGAATATGGCTCATACATTAATTTTTCAATGATAAACTGCATACAGTGTCCACCCATAGCTATAAGTCAGGGTCGGGGTGCAACAAATAAGTGAACTTGACGGAGCACAAAAGCTTTCACACATTCACAATAATGGATACAGAGAGAAGAATTTGTCACGAGAACGAGGTTTCCATAGAGAGAAACTGAAAGAGAGAGAGAGTGAGAAAAAAGCGACATATGCGATCATCCACAGAGGGAATAACTTCTACTATATCCTTATTGTTAGAATATAGTTTCAGTGTGGTAGGCGACCACCGAAAAGTTGAACAACAACTAAAGTATAAAAATATAATCATATAAAGTGACAACGGTGTGACTGTATGTTGTTGATGCCAATTGTATGTAACACCCTCAACAAGTCGCTGGTTATGTTGAAACTAAGCGTTGTCGCTAGTTATGAAACTACGAGTAGGTCCAAGTAATAGTGATAATTACTATTATATACGTACATAAGCTTGTATGTATGCCCCACACGGATCTTTATAGCAATGCGAATAAGAGTCACTGGGTATTAAACAATTGACGAAAGATTGTGAGATGCATTGAAAGTATAGAGAGATCCAGCACCGATTCATACCTCCAGGCTGTGAGCTCTTTAGCCTGGTGCATTACTTCTATTTGGATATTATTTAAGGCGAAATTGAGCAGATGCGCTTGTCCTACAATACCTTACAACACCCGTAAATTTACTTGGCATTGTTGACGTCGTACAGGCGGCGTAGCATGCAAGGACGACATATGTACATACATGGACACACATATGCTCCGAACTGACGCCTGCAGTTGGATTCGTATACTTGCCTTGTATTACTACGAAGAGCATTCATATTAAATATATTGCATTGTATACTTGGATATAAATGCTCCTGGATTTACGAAGAGCGTGGTAATACGTACACCGTACATACCAACACTGGTTAAATGTATGTACGATTGTGCACATTAAATCTAGTAAGTGTAGACCAGTGTATTTAAGCGCTAAAGCGGCACGTTGGCAGTGCATGGTTAGCAGAAACTATACAGGGAAATCACCCTTGTATTGTAGGTTGATAGAAAAAAGTCGTATTGTTCGTCCGCACTTAATTGACCTTAACATTCACATATGACAAATTTTCGACATATTAGTTTCGTTTCAATGAATTCACTCCGTATCCACAATTCTCAGTCGTCACCTACCACACTGTATGTGAGTTTCCCCTTTTAGCTTTACCACGGCAATGCGACATAAAAATCAGTCGTATCCACGTTGTCCCAAAGTTGTCGTCCTACACGTTGAACGAACGACGAGCTATAACGGTCATCATTATCATAACCCCATACACTTGATAAATACCAGGACTAACAGGATGGACAATGATGCTTTTGCAGTGATTTGCTGCCCGTACTTGCTCTACATCTACTTGACGTTTTGTTAAATTATTTTTAAGAGCTGATTTGGCTCTTTTCTATGGAAGTAACTTCCACGCCGCTCTCATTAAGCTACACACGTTTATGTGCATATTAAACTATGTGTATATTTAAACTATCTGTATACTTGGGTTGTGCATTCAAGGTTCCACGCTTCCATTAAAACGTGTCATATACATATATGCAGCATGGCCTAATGTTATATCAGAACGTATGATGTAAATGGCGTGAAAAATTTCCTGCTGACACCACATGAAAAGGTAGTACATATTTGAGATAGTGGGTAGTACATATTTTTTTGGAGAGACTTGACAAATACACGGAATACATGTGCCCGGAGACTGCTGGATAGACTAGGAAGCAATGAGAGAGCAGGAGAAAAAGATTCAAGAGTGTCAATATTGATGAAAAGTTGAGATGTGTGTAAGCATGAGGCAATGGATCGTGATCAAGTATCTTAGTTTCTATTCTTTTTTAAGTGCCCCCAGAGGGGTCACATGAGAGGCGAGTTCAAGGACCTACTTATCTCTCCCCATGCCTCTTATCTACCATACAGTGTTACCTTTAATGATGCTAACTCCTGATTATTCCCGTGTCTTTCTTCCTTTATATTCTTTGACACAAATGCACTCACACACACAGACATTTGGATATGAACAATGTACCAAGCGCAGAGTGTGACCCGTTACAATTTCGCAGGAGAATTTCGGCAGAGCCAAGTTCAAAAGTGCTGCTCCCTTTAAACAGACTGTCTATGTAATTGTCTAAGCCTGGAAGCGTTATTATTGGAAGCGCACAGCATTACATTTCTCGTTACATCATGTGTTGCTGTATTTATACGTACGATTACAATTGTCAGTGACTGCGATGTATTACAACTGGTTTATCCGGCATTGCCTCCCAGGTTGCAATATATAACCCTTGTTGTTTGCTACGCCAGGACCTGTGTGACCTCAGGGTTTAAAACCAGGTGAATCCTCCGAACTCTTGTCATCCTTTTGAGCTTGACTTCAGGCTCTCGAGGTCTCCCGTCGCGATTCAGTCGTTATTTGACATTTTTGAGAGTCTGCCTTTGGCTTTACATCAAGCGAGTTGTTCTCGCTGCTGGTTTGCAGGTCATAATTACAATGAGAATTATAATCGGTAACTTAAGTGTGGAGAATCGTATGTCTCTCTCAACTGAGTTATTTCGGAAATTTAAACCATTTGAGTACAGTTGCATTTTTGTTCCAAATCCTTTTTAACACCAATTTTTATTCGAGGTACGTAGTTAAACGGACTTTAACGCATAAAGTTAGGCTCTTCTAACAATAAGGCAAATTTAACATGAGTATCGAGATATCTGCGAATTGAGATGTACGAATAAGATCTGAAAATCAAGATTTCCGTATCGAAATCTGATTTAAATAAACGCCGATGGGCTTCTAAGTGTAAACGTCTCCTTTGTATCTCTCCTAACTGAGTTATTTCGGAAATTTAAAAAAAACTAATTGAAGTAGCTGCATGGCAGATCAAATCTCACTCATTTACAACAGCCATTCATTTGTAGCTCTTTGTGTCTGGAAAAAGTGATAAAATAGTGGGAGGTTGCGAAACTGAAATAAAACATGGAGGTAAGAGTCAAGTAACATATAGAACAGGGACAAAAGATAGGGATGCCTAGTAGCACGGCTGACTGGGCAGACTTCTGTGGCTATTAGCGACACGTATATATACATGAGTAAACATACATAGAGTTAGTCTGGCAGACATTCATGAGGACGGGAAAAAAAGAGAGCTGGCGTTCTTCTGTTGTTAAAGATGAATTTAGCCTGTCCCCCGGTCGTATGTTGTTGAATGGTGCAAATATAGTTGGTGAGAAATCCGTTGGTTCTTCTTATGAATATTCCTCAAGAAAAGTAAGTAAATAACCGCATGCGCATAATAATGTGCTCTACAACTATAAACATTTCCTAGGCTCCTGCCTCCTATCTCCACACAGACACACACACTCACTCTCTCTCTCTCCACCACGACCACGTTCTCTGCCTTCCAAATATAAATATACATATATACATGTGTCTACGTGTTCAGTGATGATGAGAGGTTTGTCAGGATGATTCCGCGTATTTTCATGTATCTTCTCTCTGTCTTCGTATGTATCACGTATCTCCCGTTTCTCCTGATGGAGTTTCAGTTTTACGTTTCTTCCTATGTAGCTTCAGTTTTCCATGTCTTCTTATGGAACTTCAGTTTTCCGTGCCTTCTTATAGAGCTTCAGTTTTCCGTATCTTCTTATTGAACTTCAGTTTTCGTTTCTTCTTGTGTATCTTGAATTTTCCTTCTTCTTTATGTAACTTTAAGATATTAATGTTTTCGTATACATTTTAAGTTTCCCATTTCGTCGTATGCAGCTTCACAGTTTCCCATTTCTTAGACATCTTAAATTTTCCATTTCGACGTACACGTATTTTTCATTTCTTCCTTACCCTCTTACGCCTTTCTCCGTATGCATTTCCTGCACATAACTTTTATTTCTTCGTATGTGGCAATCTGTAGTTAATAAATTCAGGCTCGCTTACATAGATACGAATCCACGTACCACATATGCAAATGGTGTTTATATGTGTCATATGCAAATATGCGAATGTGCATTTCATATTAACAGATACATTGGTACAGTTAACACATGAATGTTTTAAATGGGAGAAGCATATAAGCATTGCTACAACATATAAGCATTGCCATAGATATAAGAAATTGCTACAGCATCTGTAGCAATACGTACGCGCCTAGCCTTTATTACATATGCATGCATGCCTTCAAAATCTTTAGCATCAACAACAAAACTAAACTCCACCATCACCACGGCACGGCCACAATGGATTCTTGAGAGAGAAAATTCTGTTTCTCTCTCGGTGCCTCATCTCTTTCTCTCTCTCTCCTTACAACACTGTGTCATCTCTTGTGAATATTCACCCTTCTTGGCCAACATTGGACTTACTACTGCTACTTGCGTTATACCTCGACGTTCTTCCTGGAAGTAATATTTTCGGATGCGATCCTTCTGCACTGAAGGTGTACATACATAGCATTAAAAGGTATACGGTATACATAGCATTAAAAGGTATAAGGTATACATAACATTATATATAGCATTACAAGGTATACAACGCTATAAGTTATGCATTATACATAGCTTCTCCCGCGTTATAGACGAGTAGGCTGACAAGCACGTAATAAATATGTATATATGTACATACATGTTATAGATGCGTTATAGGGTTTATACACGCAACCACCACTGCCAGTATTATCTGTTGTAGCCATAGACACAACAATACTAAATTCCCCGTTTGCCACATCCCTTGTATATGTGCGGTACTACGTGTGGTTTTAAGGAAGAAGAAGTCGTGGGAAGGAGGGAGAAGATGGGTTGAGGAAAGGAGGCTGTATTTGTAAATATGCATAGATATGTAAATATATATGAGGAATATGTACTTATCTGAGGAATAACTGTATATTTAAAAGGAAGAAGAAGACTGCGAGTGAGAGAGAGAGAGAGCGGAACAAGTTTAACGTTGTGTATACGGAAGCCGGAGCATGTTTTAAGAAAAAGGAAAAAGACGTTGCTCTTGCAATGTTTGAATATGCATATGTACATTTGTGTATGTATGTACGTCCGTGCTTTATGGTTGGAGGTATTAAAATAAAGTAAATGCATATGTACTATGTGGGGAATGTTTATAGGTACATAAGTAAAAGGAAGGAACTAAAGTGGTGTGGAGTGAGAGGAGAAAATCCAAATCAATGGAAGAACCAAACACACTCACGAAAAGCTACTCCTCGTCTCATCTCATATATGAAAAGGAGGAGAAATATACGAACATCTCTGCTCTGATTTGCATACAAACGAGGGGGGATGAGTTCTTCAACCATCTCTTCTACCATTCTCTCCGCCAACTCATCTTACGTCCTCTCGTTCTCTCTCTCTCTTCCTGACTCTCTTTCTCTCTCTCTCACTGTCTTCTTACTTTATCTCTATAACAAACTCTTCCCACAACTTATTTCTTCTCGCGCTTGTTGTAAAACTTGCATAAGAATTCCCCTAAAGTTTCTCCTCCTGAACTGAATTTTCCCTGCCCTGATACACACACAACAGACAGTCTACTTTCAATTTTAAACCTTGCGTTTCTAGTATTTTGAAATACTATTTTGACATTTTTGGTAATTAATTACTAATATTATTATCATCAAATAATTTTTAATGGTAAACGTAGAAAATACAAACTATTTTTTTTAAATTATCGCTTGAAAACTTGTAAAATCTTAAAACTTGTTGTTGAGGATCTTATTTTCAAATTTAATTAGAAAAGTCAAGAAATTTTAAAAAGTAACAAAGCTTAAAAAAGTTGGACATTGTAAGAACAGTAAATTCTGTGGAAGTATTGTCCGGAATGTAACAAAGAGCAGAAAAAATTGTACTTGGAATGGCAAAAATTTGAAGAATCGTTGGTTTTAAGCCCAAATGGCTGTGTACAGAATGTAGCCATGGACAAGTTCGGAAGAAACTGTAGGAGACTTTTGGGACACTTGCACGAAGTGCCTGGAAGGAGGATTTGCTGTGGGAAATCCCGTTATGGTGTAGCAAAATAAAAATGATTTGGAAAGCCATTGCTATACGCAGCAAAACTATGGGTAGTTGACGGTTATGGAGAATTTATGCAGCATTGGTTCCAGAGTTCAAGTTCAACTTGAAGGTTCAATTTCATTGCATTTCCTATACAGAAACTCATGCATGGATACTGACATTTCTCAAGTTTATATTTACATTTCGCACGTGCAGTTTCCAAGGTATTCGCATGTATATGTTTGCGGTAACGGCGCCGATAGCGATGCAAATAAATACGAATGATCTTATCTCCTTTGGTCAGAGTACGCAGAATGTTTACGCATATAGCTGCGTGGTCCCGGAACCCCAATCGCTGTAAAAAGTTTCACATGGACAAATATGGACATTTTTCAACTTTTTTTATTGCATTTATTTAAATTTCGTGCCGATTTTATTAAATTTGTATAAATTTTATGCATATTCTATCGAATTTGTGCTAATGTTATGCACATTTTATTAAATTTGTGTAAATTTTATGAAATTTGTGTAAATTTTACGAAATTTGTGTATATTTTATGAAATTTGTGTAAATTTTATGAAATTTGTGTAAATTTTATGAAATTTGTGTAAATTTTATGAAATTTGTGTATATTTTATGAAATTTATGTAAATTTTATTAATAAATTTTATGAAATTTGTGTAAATTTGTGTAAATAAAAATTTACTAATTTGTGCAAATTTATGCACATGTTATTAGTTTTGTGCAAATTTATGCACATTTTATTATTTTGTGTAAATTTATGCACATTTTATTACTTTGTGTAAATTTATGCACATTTTATTAAGTTTGTGTGAATTTTATGCTCATTTATTTAATGTTGTGTAAACTACACGTTTCCTCAAATTTGTGTAAATTTTGTGCAACTTTTGGCACAAAATCTGAAAATCCGCAAAGATTTTTCTCGTATTGTTAACTTAGCAAAAAATATTTTCAAAAATTAAATTCTCATATCCAATTTTCACCAAAGATACAAAAATTTAAAATAAATTTATTTGTATCCATATCAAGCTAAATAGCCAAATGACATACATAGGGCATTTTGAAATTGTAATGAAATATTTCCTATAGAAGCAACACGGAATAAAAATATGAAAAAGACTAAAACAGTGGATTAGACTTGTATCGGTGGAAAGTGGATTTAAAATAAAAATACCACACACAAGTACAAATCGATGTTATCAGCAATAAGAGCGGAGTTCGTCTCCGATTCCAGCGTTTGGAAGAAGAAAAAAGGGCTGACAGAGACAAAGTTGATAGTAAATCAAAGCTTTTTAGATAAGACCCGAAAGACAAACTTGCAGGTTCATGTTACACAAAATAATATACAGAGTGGAAACGTAGCAATGCAATGTCACGGTCTTCGTCGTCGTCGTCGTCCTCGTCCCGCTTATTACAGCTCCCTCATATATGAAACAGCTGTTTACAGCTGAACTTCTGCAGGAGCTGCGTCGGCGGCCCGTAAGAATAATGGTCATATACTTTGTAATAAAGATACTTAATATGCTGCCCCAGCACTTCCCATTGGTATATAATCAATACGGACTACAAGATACGTTATAACCGAAGACACCTCAACACCCTCGAAATTCCTTGGGAATTTGTTCGTCCTCGAGACAAGGTAAGAGATTATTATTAGAGATATATATAATGGAAATAGTAGAAGTAGATGAAAAGGTGAAATCATATCTGTTCATATCTTTTCCCCATCCTCCTCACTTGGGAAGCCCATCCGTCCGAATCAAGCTTCCTTCAAATAGACATTAATCCTTGTACAGTGTTTTCACAGCTCATAATACTCAACATACGTAAAAGGAGTCGGGGCATTTTGTAATTTTTCCACGTCAGCATTACTTGCCCTGGGTGTTACTTCTTTTTGTTTCCGATTTATTATTAATAAAGATATTTCCTGGGTGGTTTCTTCTTTCTCATTTGTCCGGATTTCATTTTTACAAATTTACCTATGAAATTCATGCCCAATTTGCATACCAATTTACATACAAATTTGCATTTAACTACACGCAAGAAATTCATGCTTTTTTAAAATATAGTGTTGTACTTCTATTGCAAAGTTTGCCTTTACATTTTGCAAAATTCATATCAAATAATTTTCAAAGTTCAAAGATTTTAAGTTTCAATCATGCTATACCTAATCAGGAAAATGTATAATTTCTAAACAGATTAATCATCAAAATCTACATTTCTGAACAAAAATTTAAACACGAAAATTCCTATTGGTAAAAAATTCAAACAAAATCTACATTTGTAAAGAAATTAATCTGCAGAAGCAATTTCCACTAACCCAGGACAAGCCAAGTGGAAAATAAAATTTTAATCGTATCCTGGGATTTAGCGATAATAACAAACTTGTTTATGGGTTCTTCAACACTAAAAGCAGACCAAAACAAAAAGTTGGTGCGGCCTATATCCCTGATAAAAACTCTAACAAGACCAAATGACGTGAGTGCATTTAGCATTAATAGAAAAAAGATGTTACATGGAAGGAAAGACAAAACCACCAGCAAACTTATTTGCCCGAAATCAAAAATCAAGCCTCAAGTGGAAAGGCTAAACGGATGGTGTTGATAGGCTCAAGTGAATGAATCAAGGCTCATTTTATCAACCTGCCATCATCTCTCTTTCTCTCTCTCTCTCTCTCTCTCTCACTCGTTGGCCCAATGTGTTCTATGCGGTGGTTTCACACTTATAACCTTGGGTTGATGTTAATAAAGGGGAATACATGCATATGTACGTACAATACAAAGATATACAAGATAGACAAGTTCCGCTCCAAGTCCTACCAAGTGCACCACCGCAACGGTGGCTCATCATCAACGGAGAGAGATACGCGGAACACACACACAAGCAGAAACGGCAGGAGCAAGGAGAGCAGGAGATGAGAAGAAAGCCTCATGGAGGATTAATTAGGAGCGCGGAAAATCATCCTGCATATCTTGTTCTCGCATCCTTGCCACTTTAAACACACACGCATCCATCCGCCTATCTCAAATCATGGTTAATGTACACGTCAACAAATGGAGAGGCGGGATATCAGCCTGGGACCATGCAGGCAATAAGCGACGACTAAGTAAAAGTCTCCTATGCTGTTGCTCTAATAGTTTGCATATAAAGACATATACAATATGCACAGCGTTTCCATTGAAAATTTCATTTGTACATGCATACGAAGGTGTCTTACGTACGTAGGTATTACGTACACCACACCAAGTTTATATTACAAGATCCATGTTGTACGTAACACTGTAAATTTACTAAAACGCACAAGCATGCTAAAAGTGTAGGAGTCATACCAAAACCTCATATACCACACTGCTGGCGTAATGATGATGAACCCTCGAAAATACACACAAAACACCGCACCATGTTCCGCGAGGTACCAAGTGGCAAAGTATATCTATCTATAGCCAGCCAGAGCAACAGGACGATGACAACGACGACGAGGAGGAATAGACAGATGAAAACACACCACGGAACGATGGACAGGTCCCTGTCGCGATGTCTGAATTTACCTACGATTAATATACCAACACAGTATGAATATGCATTTGGAATCAAATTGCTATACGTCCAACATTTACGTACATACATATACTATAGTATACTATATGTATATTCTTTAGTACAACAATGTATTTACTATACTATATCATAGGCGCATTTAAACAAACGGTATATGCATATATGCTGTCTATGCATGAGAGAGCGCATATATTTGGTATTTGTAAATAGGATTTCCCTCACGGTACCACTTGATTTTTTTAGATATGCACCGGCATATTTGCAAATACATATATACCTACAACAATAAGTGTGAGCGTACTTTTAAAAATTTTGTAGAAATGCATTGGAAATGTACATAAAGCAAGTAAAAACATGTGCAAATATAAAGCGTGGAATATTGCAGGACCTCAAGTATAGAAAGAAACTGGCTTGCATATCGTAGTTGAAGAGGCAAATATAACTATCTCTACATTTGCTAAAAACCAATAATATCAATTACTACGGTACTACAAGATATTTCACAAATATTCCAAAGCAAAACTGACTATGTCGTTTAAAAGCATGGCCTATTGTTTACATTTTACATTGTTTACTATAGCGCATTTATACGGCAAGCAAAATCCGCTGTTGCTATGGAAACTACTGCCAAGTCTTATTTTGCATGTTGTAGAAAGGGGAAATATTCCAGCAGTTTCTACCGTTTATGTGTCGTTGCAATGGTAAATAAACGAGATAGTCATTTTTGCATTCTAAACTTTAAAAATAATATTCGGAGCTGTAGCCATTCTTAAATAAATGCATTTTAGCAACTGTGGAGATAGTTACATTTGCCTTTTGAACGATAATATGCACAACACTAAATTAAAAGGTAAGCTCAAATATCAAAAGCATGGACGTCGAATCCTGTAGCATATTCCGGTTTTATGGAAATGACGTACAAATAGAAGTGAATATACAGAATCCAATGCAGAAAATATGTGGAGATAGACCCGGAAAGACAGAAGGAAGCGGAAAGGAAGCGGTGGGATTGGAAGTGATGAGTAGTCGAGAGACAGAGAGCGGAGCGTTAGCAAGTCATTAAATAGTCGGGGCTCAAGCTAATATCTACGCACATTTTGCGTAATAGTGCAAACACAGTATGTATACACATAGTAGGAATGTAGAAATGTATCTATATACTAGGTGGTGGAAGGGACGACGACAGCGAGTTACACGGAAAAGACTCAGAGAAGCCTGTCAACATTAATATATTTATGTCTGAAATGCCGGCACAGGAAGGTATATTCTTTTAGATTGCTACATGTATCTATAGGGATAAAATAAAGGACAATGTCGCAACTGTGTGTAGCCGTAACCACTATATTATACTATGAACAGACCTATGGACTGAACCACAGTCTATTATTTATTAATTAGATAAGCCTGGAGGAAACAACACTTGCAGTGGTAATTAGCATTCTATCTATCATCCGGGACAGTTGTAGTGACGTTTCAGGACTAAAGCTTTCCTCCGCTCGAATTTTACCAGGTTTCCGCTCGCTCTTCATAATCTCTCAGTTTCTCATCTGTCCGTCCATTAATTTATTACATTTTTAGTTGTTTTTTTGTATTTATTTATTTTGTATTTATTTATTTTGTATTTATTTATTTTGTAT
>JAQGAK010001895.1:0-25397 GCA_034696945.1 Lipothrix lubbocki
AGAATTTCTATATAAGAGGCAGATTTTGGTGATTTATAGCGTTCTCTTATTGCGAGGTTCCAGTGTATATTAATATATTACCAGTATGATAACACTCTCCAGTGTGCACTATCTCCTCCTAAACTGCTAATCCAATTTTAATAAAGTTAGTACGATTTTAAAAAGGATGGAAGGGATTTGTGACCGCGAGAGTTTTTTGACCTTAACTTTAGCAGTTGGACCTGCAGGTCACGGTACATTAAACACAGATAAACTCCAAACCTGAACGATTTCGATGCAATTTTCAGGAAACCTTCCTTTCAATAAATCATTGGGATGTTAGATAAAAAATCTTCTGCCCGCGATCCCCCGGGATCGACAAGAGAGGCTCCCTCTGGTGGCCCAATCTCTAGTTAATGATATTGATTAGTCAAAGCCCCATGCAGCAAGTGACAATGAAAACGTTTTGGTCAATAGCACTCACATATATGCCATTCTGTAGATTGGAAAACGAAAACGTTTGCATTTGCCGTGGTCATGCCTTACTATACCATACAAAATTCAAACGTTTTGAGCTGTGGTGCATATTGTGTGACGTCCGTCCGTTATTCCATATCGGCGCTGTAATTCGTATTGCCCTATCGTCACCTTGGTATATCGCCACTGTTAACCATATTGTGCATTTACCAATGCCATGCGGCCGCTCAAAACTATTTATTTAATTTATCATAAAACTATTTATCATCGTGGGCAGACAAACCAAGTTCGGTCCTATTTAAAATGTAAAATGGTTTAAGGTGAAGCGCAAAAGTCGACAATAGTTGGGTGATTTGCAGGGATGTGTTGGCTAGCTTGTATCCGCCACAGGATTTTTAACACAAACTCAGGTAACATGTACCCGACTAGATTGGTCGGGTGTTGTTGTCGGGTTAATTACGGTTTTTCGGTCGGCCAACTTGTACCCGACATGAATTTTTGTCGGGTTTTGGGAAACTTGAAAATTTTTGTATAAAATTCGGGTAGAATTTGTCGGGCAAGTTGGAGGTTTTGGAATTAAATGCCGCATCCAAATTGTATCCGACAAGTCGGCTGGTCGGGTAACTTGTAGTTGCCATTATGTAGACTGTTTAGTATGTTAAGTATGTACTCTGACTATAACGCACTCCTTTCCTTTTGGGTTAATGCATGGCATTCTGCATTGTCCGTACATACTGCAGACGGCACTCCGCAACACGCACATATATGTATAAAAACGGACGCCTATATAGTAAAGCGACTCTGCAGGGTACAGATGTCCTAATAGTATACACCTGCGCTAAATTAACAACAGCTTTAAAGTTCCCCGTTCTCTTCCTGTCTTATCGCTGATGCATTAAATTTTTGTGTATTTCTGGAGTTAGCTTATGCCATACAGCAACTATGCATACTCCTTGTATGGATTGCATATAAAATTACAGTGTCGTAGCTTCTGACCCCGTAGACCTATAACCCTGAATTTTAATAGGGATTTTTCATGACCTCGTGCCCCCACGTGTGGCAAATTTTAAATACGTGTGCCATTTCGTTCGAAAGATATCGTGCGGACAGAGGGACTGACACGATTGAACGATTCAGTAGGTCTTTTTCCTACGTAGGGAACCTATTAAAAGGTTGACAAGGGCACCGTATCAATCCTTGCTACGTCGCCCAACGTCTTTCGGAAGTTTATTATAATAAACTGTTTTACGAAAACAAAAACAATTGAATTAATAGATTACGATTAAAACTTCCTGGCTACAACATAGCCATAACTAATATATTATAAAATATTGTCTTTTTTAATCTGACAAAAATCTACTACATATATGTACTATACACATGCGAATAATCAGCGCTAATATGTTTATATGTATATGTTTCGGGGAAAAAAGTAAAATTGAAGCAATTTTGTACCCGGTAACTCAAAAGCTACGGCCAAAAGAAAATTACGATTTTGAAGCCATTTCATGGGTTTTCAGAACTACCCCCTTGTCAGGGTCTGCAAGTTACAATTTTTTCGGAAAATAATAAAATGTATCAAAAATTTTGAATGTTCCCTTCAAAAAACCGGGTCAAAATTTTGAAAACGGGAAAGTGATATAAATTTATAGTCTACAAAATGTTGAATATGTAGAATGTATTGTTTTAAAAGTTTTCCATGTGATATCACTTCAATGTTGCTTCGCGTGCGAAACAAGTATTTGCTAGTGTTAGAATCCCCACGTGGATGAATGTACATATATTTTGGTTCAAAAGTAAATATGCCAAATTTTCCTTCGTTTTCAGTACAGCCGACGAATTTTAGAACTAAATTTTGAACGACTTTAGTTTTCTTTAATAAGGTTGCACTCATAAATGAGCTCATAGTAGCATAGTCATAACAACTGTTATGATTTTAAAATACAATCTGATCTTTTTATCATTTTTGCAGCCTAAAATTTGATTTGAAATTGCATGGATTTGATATGGAGCGTCTTAATTCTATACGTATACGTAAGATATTAGAAAAGTGATTGATTGAAACGTTTTTATTTTGATTGTATGTATTCCTAATGAAATGAACTTACAATTTTTTGAAAATTAATAATCTCAAACTAGTTTATTGGAATTTTGGTTTATTTAATATTGTATTACATACAGAAATCTCAGTTTATCCAAGGTTAAATAAAAGTTTTTACAGAGCCGAATCGTTGTTTCCTATTACATTTTTACGAGTCGTACTAATTGAGTTTATTCAGTTAGAACTCGGTTAAATAGTCATTTAGAGAATACGTCATGGTTCCATTCCTCTTTTATAATTTCATGTACTTCTGTGAATGTACAGGACAAATACTACACAGTTGAAGTATTAAGGGCCATTAGCATTCTTGAGCTCGGTTCAGGGCTAGTTAAGTAGTCTTTTAATGCATCCGTCATCGTTTTGTCCTTCTTTCTTACAATATCAATCACTTCCGTCATATGCAATGGGATACCATCATACAGTTTCCATACGTCACTCGCTAATTTACGATTTTCAGGTGTAACGTAAAATCCTTTAAGAGAATGGGAAAAAAGTTTCCAATTTTCTTCCTCCGTTAGCCCTTTTATTTCAATACATTTCATGCCATTGCCCCATGACTGCCGAGTTGTTACTAGGATCCCTGCTTGTACACAATTTTGAGGAATGTAAGGGGAAAAAAAATGTTTAAGTCCGTCGCTGGAATTATATATCTCGTCCAAATTATCCACCACAAATAAGGAGGGTAAATTTGGAGAATTAGAGTTGCGCGCGGGGGAAAAATACTCGTGAAATTCTTTGACAATATCATCGTACCACTTTAGCCCACCCTTATCATACGATGTTGTAAGACCGATATTCTCGACAACTTGATGGAAACATGTTTCGAAGGTTTTCAAACTTGTACCGTCGATCCAGACAATATGACGGTAGTTTTCCTTGTTGGACTGAATATATTTTAACACAATTGCAGTTTTTCCAACTCCAGCAGCTCCTTTCAAAACTTGGCGCTGATCCCACAGACATTCCCGCTGCTGATGCAAAGGTGGTTTGTATACCCAATGATATTTTCCTATTTCCTGCGCTAAGTTCTTAAGAATATTCTCCCTGCCGTGAATTGATTTAACGTGGTCGTTAAGTTCCTTCTCTATAGGTGTGTTAGTGTGAAAGGAAAACCCCGGTACGAATAAGTTCACAAACTTTTCTATATTAGGTTTATCCTTCTTCTCGGTACTTGAAAGTTTAGATTTTGTCTGAGTTAAAGGCAACTCTAGCTCTGGCTTTTGTTGTGGTTTGGCCGGAACGTCTGTGCTGGTTGTAGCGCCTTGAAGCTGCATGTGCTCAAAACGCATTGCTTCCAAATTTTTCTGGACGTCTTTCGTGGCGTCGTGAAACTTTCCAAAGAGTTTCTCCATTTCCGAAATTACTTCATTGTATAATTTTTCAGCTTCACTGTATTTGCCCTGGCGTTGCTGCACTACAGCTAATCCATTTTTCGCGTTAATTTTTTCTTTTAATTCCAGAGATGACTCTGGTGTCGACAATATTTCTCGGTAGAGTGCCTCTGCGTGGGTGTAATTTTCTTGTTTGACAAGGACACGAGCTAAATGTGACTTGGTATTTATTTCAAGAGCTGGTGATTTTACGGGAGCAAATTCTTCCTGAACAAGATTGTACTTGCAAATTTTTTCAGCGCGATCAAGGTTGCCATTGTTTTCCTCCAATTTGGCTATGGCGTTTCTTGTATCCAATGATTCACAGTCACTTATGTTCAATTCGTTTTGTAAGTCCGAAAGCACGTTTCTTTGCTGTACTGCAGCGCCTTCTTCTTTTCCAAGCCGTTTGAAAACCTTGGCTAAATTATACTTTGTTCCCACATGGTCTTGCAGCAATTGCAACCGGAGGTATATGCATTCAGCACTGTTGTAGTCCTCATAGTTTTCACATACTGCGGCCATTGATTCCAATTTTTGAATCGTCGTAAACATTTCAGAAGCATTAACAAGTCCCTGCTCGCCTTGCCATGCTAGCACTAAATGGTTGATAATTTTTGCCGCTTTAACCTGTTGCGTTTGTGTGCCGTAAGTCAACACCATAGCGTAAATTGTGCTGAAGGAAAATCCAACGTACATGCTATTAGTATATACTAATGATTTATTTCTTTGTGTGACCAACTTTTTGTGCAAATCGATGGCATCCTGGTATACACTTTGTTCGTCTAATTTAATTGCCAATTTAAGAATGGTTAAAGTGTTGATTGGCCGATGTTGTCGAGTTTCTTTTCAAGTCCAGGAATCACTTCCTGGTACAAATCTTTGGCTTTGTCAATTTCGCCCTTTTTAAGGTACACCAAAGCCAAACTTGTTTTCGTAGCCAATGTATCTGTGATCTGGAGGTCGATTGGTTTTGTTTGAAACTTGATCCAGAACTTCTTCGTACGCTCTTGCAGATTCGTTGAATTTACCTTGGGCTTTGTATACATACGCAACGTTTGCCTTTAATTGCAATATCAAGTCCAGATTGCGTACCTTATGTAGGTTGTGAATCACGTCTCCGTAAAGTTCGACAGCCTCTTTGTAGTTACCCACGCGAGAGCATTCATTAGCAAGCTTAATCTTTCTTTCCCTTTTTGATTTCATATCTTCAGCCTTTCTAAGTGCAATTCGAAGAAACGCAATAGTGTCTTCACCGGCACAAATTGTTTTTTGTAATTTGTCAATGACTTTGTCGATGCAATTGATTACAGTGCCACTGTCTTTTATTTTGTCTATTACACTTGCGAATAAAACTGGACCGATTTCACACTCCTTCCAATCCAAGTACCCGAACTGATTTTGAATATACTCGCAGTAATTTTGTACCAGTTCTTCCGGGCCAACGGCTTGATGTCCGAGCAATGAAAGAACTTGCTGTTTTAATGACAGCAATCCGGGCCCAAACGTAAAAGATTTACTCTCTCTTCGCACTGATTGTACAACTCGATGGATTTCACACTCGCGGTCGCCTTCATGGTAGGTTATTAACCGGTAATTTTTTAACAACTTAATTGCTGAGTTAAATGTGTCGTCGTGTATATTTTTCATGAGGGCTCGGATGAACCTACGTGGAATGCCATCAGGGTTGAGAAGTGCCATGATGTCCAAACAGTTCAATGCAGCTGACCCATTTGGCTGGGTTGAGAGTTTATTAGTTGTCATTTCATAGAGAGAATAGACACTTTCTTTAATTTCGCCATCGTTTGGCTTCGTTTTAAGGAATCATTTCTTAAAATTTGTTTTCACAAGGTTTCGTTCCTGTTTAGTGACATCATTTAAAAAGTCCCCCAATGTGTATCCGTACTGTCGGGATTCGTTCTCATTTTCTATAAAAGCAATGACTTGCTGCAAAACCAACGGGAGGCCGTCGTAAAGCTGCGTGACTTTCTTAACCAATCGACGATTTGTATCTAATTTCACAGTTTCTTCTACTGTTAAAGGCCCTTCGCCTACCAATTTGCTTTTTAACTTTAAGGGCTCGGCTAAGAGCTCCCAGCATTCATCGCTAGTAAACCCATTTAATTCAATGGCCCTTTCTTTGTGCGATTCCCAATTTTTGGTCCGAGTCGTCACAATTATAACTGGCGGCATCAGGTAAGATTCAATAGATGATAGGAACAAATTTTTAATTTTTTTCTTTTGATTCCCGAGTTCTTCAACATTATCAAACACAAAGAGTGAGGACTTGGCGCCGGGTATCTCACGTTTTTTACATGCCGCCGCAAACACTTTGCCCGCAATTTTTTGGTCGCTGTCACCCTCGGTGATCCTAATATTGAAATTGTTGGCCAGTCGGCGAAAGCAATCTCGTGCGGTGTTGTAAGTTTGAGCGTTGATCCAGATCACACGGGCAAATTCTGTCTTGTGGTGTAGAATATATCTCCGCACGGTTTCAGTTTTGCCCACTCCACCAACTCCGCAGAGAACCTGGATTAATGAATTTACATCCATTCCGTCGATACGTTGGGCTAAGCTGTGGTTAATTTTCCGAGATAATTCATCCAGAATATCATTCCTGCCTTTGAATGAGGTAATGGAGTCATGAACTCCTACTAATGACCCTATAGCAGATTGTGCTGCCTCTGGGGAGTTATTAATAATAACGTTGTGATTAAATAGGCCGTGGCAAGCATTGCTAACATCCTGGGTAGATGGCGAGTTGATTCTGACTCCCAATTCTAGAAAGTAAATGTGTAAAAGGGATAAAAAATGCAAATCTGTTTTTGTGTAAATATCATGCATAATTAAATACATTATGTACGCATGTAGTATGTATTCTTACTTAATAGTTTTGAAAGTTTGTCAAAAACGTCCGCCATTCTTGAAATTACCAGTCCAGGCAAATTGCTACGCGTTAGGACGCTGAAATGAAGCACAGAAAAATTATTTACAATGTTGAATAATATAAAATACACTGGACTCTTCTTCTTAGACGCACTATAATGCAGCCAGAATGTGCTATTATAAAAAAAATTCTTAACAGTCCACTCCCGCTATAAGAGACCTTTTATAAAAGCACTCTCCATAACAGCACTTGTTGACCCGCCCGTGCATTTTTGTATGTTATTTGCTCTTTCTATAAAAGCTTTCGCTTTGAAGGCATTTGTGTTATAAGAATCAAACTTTCCCAGCCTGTGGGTCCCACAGCTCTCTCTATAAAAGCACTTGTATGCTGTAATGTAAAATATCATTACATTTTTCGTTCCGCCATCTACCCTCTTAGTGAAATGCTTTATTCTTGATGCCAAATTATATATTGACACATTTTCAGTTTTTTTAAATTAAAAATTTAAACTAAATTTCCGTTATTAAATTTTTTACTTTAGTTTTTACGTTGTGGGATGTTAAACCCACAATACAAGGGTCATACTTCTACACTCCCAATATGTTCATGTTATTATTCTTAAATATTAAAATAAGTAATCCAAATAGTAAAAACGATTGATGGGTACTGCTTAAGCGTTTAATAAAGCGTGCTCTATATTGGCATGATAATAGTGATAGTAAAGACGATTAAACAAAAAGTACAAGAAATTAGGTAAATTGGTCATACATAGTTAAATCTCTAAGAAATGTACATAATTAACTTATTTAAAACTGAACTGCGCGTCAATATCTCTTGGATTGTGGTATGTAATACTTCAAAATATTGATTATTATGTAATAAAAGCTCTAAGGTATCTTAATAATAATTAAAAAGGGTGGTTTCGCTATAACGGCATCCGGTTAAAAGAGCACTTTTTTGCAGTTTTATAGTGTGCTCTTATAGCGGGAGTGGACTGTATGCAGGAAGTATGTATTATTGATTACATAAATGGTGAAAATTACTTGAAGAAAAGGAAATGATTTACATATTATTATTTTGTAATGTTTGAATAATTCAGGTTTTCCGCACGCAGTGATTGTTATAAGATTAAATCAATATTTCTGATTTTTAAAACTAAGTATTACATAACAACTTCACACACGATAAATCAATACATTGAATTCTTCAAAATATGCTGCCATGTAAAAATTGTTACAGTTTCCGATTTTTTGGCAGGCATAGAAAATAAGGTTTCAATTTCAAAGTGCATTATGTATTGGCTTGGATAAAAATCTAGGCTTCGCCTACATTTGTACGCTTTTTTTCAAAAGCTACCTGACGAAGGGGTCCCTCCGCGTTAGCCTAATTAGTGTACTTCATTGATATAAATATAATTATTATTATGAACTCTGTCTATCGAAGGTCCTTTGGGCCCGCGTATCGTACATAGTTATATACATACAAGCTCTCTCTTTAAGTGAATTCATGTATATTTGAGACAAATATTTGTGATTTAAGGCGTTCTCTCATAGCAAGAGTCCAGTGTATGTAGCTGCTTAGATTCTGTATCTCAGTTGTCTTACGTTTCCACTAAACTCATGCATTCATGTGTACGCAAAAAAAAACATCCGCACCACCGAAATATGACAGAAAGTAGGGTTTTTGAGTTTCGCCGAAGTTTTAGGCCCTATCGGCCGCCATTTCTTTACGTAAATGTACTCTTGAATGAAAACTTGTTGCTAAAGCAACCGGCATTTGCCAGCTTAATTCCTTGTTGCGAAACGGATGTGCGAGAATGTATTCCATTTTTGATTACAAAAATGTCATGCCACAGATTTCGCATTTGTATGGCTTTTCACCAATATTTCAGTTTTCTTTGTTTTGGATTTTTCCTAGTTTTTTTGCATCGTTAAGTTTAGGCTGTGTCATGGAAAATAAAAATTTAGAACTCATTGCTTCTAGGGTAACTTTTTGTGCTAAATTCAAACAAAAATGTCTCACCTGTGTTTGGTCGCTAATTTAGCTTGCAAAGTTAAAAAAACCTTGATTTTGAGCACTAACTCACACATTTTAATATGAAGGAAAGCATATTGTCTTGAAACCCGGAAAAATGGACCTAGAGAATTTAATTTCCTTTCATTTGAGTCCATGGTCATGTTGATCGGCGAAGTTTTGTGGTCCCTATCAGTGAATCCCCGGAAAGCATTTGGTGCACCCATTACAGTCCACGCTCGCTATAAAAGACCCCTCTATAAAAGCACTCTCTCCATAACAGCACTTGTTGGACCACCCGTAGGTTTCGCTGTGTTATTAGATCTCTTTATAAAAGCACTCACTATAAGAGCACTTGCGTTATAAAAGTCAAATTTTCCCAGCCGTTGGAGCTTACAACTCCCTTTATAAGATCATTTGTATGTTAAATTGATAGTTTGACTATATATTTACTGCTGTCTACATTCTTATAAACGAAATATAACTTCTGCAAAATAAAATTGCTACTTTTATATTTTGTTTCATAAACAAATAAATTAATTTGAGATTTCTTATTTTTTAATCCCGTCTGGACGTTTCAACACAAACATTTTAGGAATATTTTGTTTAAAATACTAAGGAAATAATTAGGTAAAGAGAACCTTTTTGTTGATAAAAATAAAAATTAAATATGCAATTATTGAAAATAACTAGTTTTCAAAACATTCTACTATTTTTATAGATGATCAATTAAAAACTGTCAAAGATTAATCTGTAATTATTTTTACCTAAAGATAAGCTCCTCATACTTGTGATCTACTGGCGAGTGACTATTCGGTTTGAAGTCATCATAGCGGACCAATTGACGACAGAATCATCGAGACTCTTAAACCAAGGGACTACTTACGATCAGGAACTACTGCCGTAAACATCTATCAATCATGTAAGACCAACTCTGAACTACCTTCATAACTGCCATTCCATTCCCTACGCACCTGCCACTTCCCCGTTAGTCCCTCCTTATCTCATAATATGAACCCATTAGTAAAACCTCTCCTGTCGCAAAGACAAGGAGTTGATTTAGAATAAGAACTGCGAACTCTGTAAAATATGACAACATCGTCTTAATGAGACCTGTTTGGGCGGTATCCCAATCCGTCCCGGGCAGGAATCATAATAAAAATGGCGATCCTGCCAGTTCCTCGCTCTAACCCCATCCTTTCCCAAGCTTTATAAAAATAAATATAAAACAAACTATTGCTTACAGAATCGCTAAAAATAACCCTAGACTTATAACACTAACCTATAAACTTTATTTTCGAAAACTATCCTTAACTTTGTTCGTGAGAATATACTAACCAGGGAAATTGGTACACGCACAAAAAGACTTTAGGCAGAAAAATTACATAAGAAAATATAAAAAAATAGGAAAATAGAAAGGCGTTCTGGTTTACTCGTGGTTATAAAATAAATAAGTAGAAAGTGGCAATAGCGCCACGTGTGTAGATAAGGCAAGAAACAATCAATAAGGTAGCAACGGAAGGGATGGCCTTCCCACATAGCGAAAGTTGCCATGCAGGACCTACTTTTGAGACTCCAAGGAGTCAGCACGACAGGAGGCAACTTATCGATCGACCTCATAAATATAAAAACAAATGCGTGGACCTTAATCGTGCGTTAACGCAGAATACATCCCCAAGTCCATGCAAACAACTTTCTAACTACATATGCAAAGTATTACACAAGTTGACACCAATATCACACACAAATTGAAAATTTATTACATAGACACACCCAGTTCCGAGGTACATATACAAAATAAAGTGGAATAGAACCACTCAACATAAAACACGCACTTTTACATACGCGAGTCAAGGACCCACAAAACATGTCAATCTAAAGAGTTAGACTGCATAACCTGAGAAAAAACATGACGGTTGACCGTTCCCAGAGTGGGAAGAGTCCTATCCAACGGAAAACCTTCCAAAAATATGCAGGCATTCTCGAAAGCCCCTTCATCTATCCGTTGAACGGTGTTGCGTCTCATGGCAGGAGTTTCATACGCCGCCAAAAGAGTCTGCAAATTTAGCCAAGAACCCACGGACCGCCCCTGCGGAGCTGCCTCTTGACGGAAACGAGAATCTCGCCACGCCGTGGGACTGATGTAAAGAAATTGTTGAAGATCCGAAATAACGCCATCCAGAACAACCCGGAGCTGTAGGAGATCCTCAAGAAGATCTTGCAAATGCGTACTGACCCCCAAAAATTCATTCGACAAGAAATAATCGAGATGGAGAGCAAGGCTATCCATAATAAAAATCCTAAAGACATAGTAATAAACATGATTAACCTAAAACACGTTGACGAAAAATTCATTTAAAGTAGAGAACACACAAACACACAAGAAATCACCAAGTCCAATAAAATGAACACCAAGGCCTTAACAAAATTCGACATTCCTGAAAATTTTATTGAAACGGATCAAGGTTTCAAGTTTGACAAGGGTTATAGTGTTGCTGACCCAAAGGTTAAACCGCTAAGGTTAAGGTCACTAAACTCTCGCGTTCGCAAGTTCCTTTTTCATTCCTTTCAGTATAACACTAACACAATTACAATCGGGTTAGTGGTTTAACAGGAGAGGTTGTACACAGGACAGCGTGACCGGAACGTTAAAAATATTAATATAAGTAAGTTATTGATCGCTAAATAAACTACATATGGATACATGACAGGCCATTTGGACTATCCACCTTCACTTTAGAGGCATATTTTCTCCAACATTTACGACGTTTTAAACCGATCAACCAACTTTTCCCTTTTAACATTTTTAGATGCAAATATTAAACAGTGTTAAAAGCTGAATTACAGTTAACAAATTTTCGGCACTATGTAGGTGGATAACCCATTCTGCATTTCAGCCACATGTAGATAAATCAACTTGCTCTCAAGTAGCGACATGTAATGACTAAAAATAAAACTTCCTAAAATATTTCATTAGAATTGGTCAAGTTTCAGGGACTAAATGTGGAGAGAACTGGAGTTCTAGCGGTTACAACTTCCCAAAACTGTCCTATTTTACTACTATTTCAAAGGAAATTTCCTAAAAATTTATTTAAATCGGATAAAATTCACAACAGACCTGTTTTCAAACCGATTATTTTTCCCAATACGCATTTAGGTTAAATTTGAAGTAAAAAATTCAACTTCAAGTTAAGTATCTTATTCGGATTGGATTTTGGAACCGAATTAATTCGGAAGTTATATTCGGACTATCCAACAAAATAAATGTAAAGTTAGAATTCGAATTTTATTCGGCTTTTGAATGAGACCATATATTCGGTTTGACTGGGTCAAATTGTATTCGAAGTTGGTTTCTCGAATAATGTTGGCAGATATACTTGTCTATCCGTAAAATTTAATTCAAATCGCATTCCAATGTTTCTTTACTGCTGTTTTTGCAAATTAAAATACAAGTTGAAGAAAACTTGTCCCCAAGCAAGAGCCAACGCATCATTTTCGGGAAGCTTACATTGTTCGAGGAACCGATTTCCAAACCGAATGCGAATACAGGTCAAGTAGGGATTGTAGTCGCACGAGAATTTTATTCGATTTTCAAGTGCGTTCTCGTCCCGTATCTGAATTGTATTCGAATTGAAACACGAGTGATGACATTGACAACACTTGAATTCGGTTTGAAAATTCGATTTACTTAAAATTGCATTTCACATTCGATTTGATCCGAATTTTATTTGAATACCCGGACAATATTCGGATTTGGAAACAGGTCTGGTTTGCAACTTGACCTGGTGTAACGGCACAGTACCTGCATGTCAAACTGCAAAGGGTGAGGTAACAAATTCTTGGGTTTTCAAGTTCCCTTCGTCCCCTTCAAAGTAAAACTAACAATTTTAAAATCACATATATGCGGTTTTAGGATATCGTCGGCCAAACCCCAGGTTTTGCCATAATCATTTCCACCTACTCGAAGTACCAAGACCAGACTCCCGTGAATTCACTTATCTCAGAATGTATCAAAATAAGGCGTGGAGGGGAATAGGAGACATCACGTGACGCTCGTTTACCGCGTCGTACATGATTTTGGCACACCTTCAGTTTCGAAATTTGCCGACGATATAGTGTGCACATGAGAACGACACAAATGCAAGAATGAGCTCCCACAGTTTCAACAAAACAGTTATTTAGTCATGACGTTTGGTTGAAATAGTTCATCCAAAACAATTTCAGCTCACATAAAAATATTTGCACCAATTTCACTTCCCACAATACTATTCCAGCAGTAATAGGTTGAGCTGAAACGATGTGGTACTCAAATGTATATTAACCCAATAGATTTCCTGCAAATAAAATTGCATATAAGGAGCAATGTATTTTTCTCTACCTGCATTTCAGTTTTAAGATTTTGCGCATGTATATGAGCATAATTATACCTAACTGTAGAAGCAGTCTGTTGTATTTAATAACTGAAAACATATTTTGCAAGAAATGCAAAATGTATTTCCACCATACTACAAACTTGGAATTCATATCGAAACATCCGTGTCAAAACTAAAAATTAGGTGAATCTGCAGTGCTACGTATACAATTTGGATAGGGTCGCTTTAACTAAACTATTATTTGTAAATGCGTGAATGTGTTTGCAATGGTAATTTAACCTTTCTTCAAAACGCAAAAAAGGTATTTCGCAGAGGTGTCCTTTTGTACAAACGCGGCCATTACGTCCAGGCCCAGCGGGGTGTTTTATTAGCAACAGAAGTTCTTTCATGGCCACCAGTTTAAACTAGACCTTAATCAAAGCGATATTACTAACATCTACAATATAAAAGGTTATTTTTCAGTTTTGATATATTATTTTTATTTTCAAAAACGTGATTCAATAAAACGAATATACTGCAAAATAGAGAAATACGGTGATGATCTTCCTCCCGACTTTTTCGTAGAATTGTAGATGTCTAACTAAGCAATCAAGAAATAGTTACACGAGAAATTATTTTGCAATAATTTGTTATGCAACATTATAACCCACAGTAAGTCTTTGTTTTTACTTCATAAAATAATTTATAAAATAGAACAGTAAAAAAGAAAGTTAATAAAACTGAGTTATATTTTCAATATTTTGTTTTTGACATATTTGTTTTTAGTGGGTAATTACACGAGAACATTTTGACTGAGTGTATATCCCAGCATAGCTTGTAACCCTATTTGTTGCGTTATCAACATAGCGATTCCTAATCAACCTTTTTTGTACTCTATTTCTGACGTGTCAGATTGTGTAGATAGGTTGAAATCGGCTCTGTGGCAATTCGTATAGGTAAAATACATAGTCATAATACACATGTGAAAGTAATTACTGAATATATTTTATTTTCATGTAAAAGTTTTAAACCACAAATACTCAAAACGTTAAAATTGTAATAAAATGGTTTGGATTTATCTATGAAAAATGTAAATCTTTAAACATGTTTATACAACAATTTTATAATTATTAACTTTATTATACAAATATGTAACAATTATAGTACTGCCTGTCATCCGGATCATTTTTAGAGCGTTTTTGCTTTACTGAAGAAGGTAAGGAAAAAAAGCTTGTATCTCCTTTACTCAAAATCTTATTAAATATTCTAAACCTGAGAAGTTTTTGCTTGCAAAATCAAAAGAGATTGTGGGAATTGCATCGTTGCATTTGTAAGGTTTTTCGTTGGTGTGATCCCTGACCTGCATGTCCAAAACTTGTAGCTTGCGGAATGCTTTGTGACAAAATGTACACTTTGGCTTTTTAATAACCAATTTAGGAATTATTAGAGATAAATTAGTAACAATATCGTGGTTAAATCCAAAAATGTTTAAAAGTTTAATTATTATAGTAACTTGTTAATGCGTTTTTAGTTATATATTAAATTATATTTGCGTTAATGGTTTTAAATGCAAGGATATTCGTTTCTGATAATTTTATTACAAATGATTGAATAAAATCTAGTGGACAATGTTTTAATGTTAAAAGGTGCAAACGATAGATTCAATGCAAAAAAACTAGGAAAATATAGCAGTTATCGATACTCAAAAGGCTCAATAGGTAAAGATCATCCACCTATATGATTTTAAACAATGCAGTAAGCAGTCAAATCCATATGTAGAGTAATTTTGTGTATTATTCTATATAAGGGACTCTAGTCTATAGTAGTCTATAGTAGCACTTTTTGGCTGATTTATAATATTCCCTTATAGAGAGAGTCTAGTGTACAACATTTTTTTAGAACAATCGAGAATTATGAGCTTTATCTTTTTTTGTTTTAAAGCGGATATGCAGGAATTATTATAATTATTATTGTTTACAATTTATAAAAATGTTAAAAATTACTTTAGGAAGTAGGAATGACTTATTATGTTATAACATAACGTTTAAATATATTGGAGTTTCCCCAGGCAATGATTATTATGAAATTGTATCAATACAGGTACATCTCGCGCTTTGCGCGCGTTCGATCTACTCGACTGCCACTTCAGCCCCCCCTAAACCATCCCACCCCCGCAATCACGGAATGACGGAATCACGTTCGTCACAACGAACTTAATAATAGAGAGTTTTATGATTTATGCAACTATTACATAACAACTTGGCAAATGATAAATGATAAAATTCTTAAAATATAGGACAATGTTACAAGTACTGTCCACTCCCGCTATAAGAGACACCTTTATAATAGCACTCTTTCCATAGCAGCACTTGTTGACCCGCCCGTGCATTTTTGTGTTATTTAATCCCTCTATAAAAGCACTCGCTATAAAGGCATTTGCGTTATAAGAGTCAAACTTTCCCAGCCTGGGAGTCACACAGCTCTCTTTATAAAAGCACTTGAATGCTATAATGTAAAATATCATTACATTTTTCGTTTCGCCATGTGTCATCTTAATAAAATGCTTTAATGTTGATGCCAACATATATACTGACACTTTTTTAGTTTTTTTAAATTCAAAAATTTAAACTAATTCAACTTAATTAAATTTAACTCTATTTTTACGTTGTGGGATTTCAAACCCATAACACAAGGGTCACACTCCTACACTCCTATTATGTACATACTATTATTCTGGAGGCGATGGAGTGGCAGAATTGGCGGTGATGGAGGCGGCGGCGGCGGTGGATCAGCTGAAGTGTCATCATGATTGTTGTGATTACTATATATTTTTGGTGTTTGTCAACGAGTGTGTTGTTGTAATCAAGGTATACATAGTTCTATTGAGTGTAGATTATTATGTAATGTACATGTATGCATATAACTGGTAAAGTCATATTGTCTACATGAAATAAAGTCTAAGCTCACCTGTTTAAAAAAACAGATAGTTTTATAGTAATTATTAATTATAACTTAGGTGCATTTTTTAGCATGTTGGATAACAGAGGAGTGACTATAGCTTGCACAAATCCCTATGTATGTTCCTTATTACTAGTACGGACTTAGTTCCCTACTGCCTATGTGTCTGGATGTGTGAGGGTCCGTATATAGATTTTTGGTGGCGAGACTAACGCGGACTGAGTAGGAAAAACGGGTTCGTGTGCGACGGCTTTGTTCTCTACGACCCCACTGTGTTCAAGCACTGTTACTTGTAACAGCTCTTTCTCTTCTCTGTTGTATAGTTAATATTAGACGGTATAGTTGCATTTAAGTGAAGTTAATAACTTTTATTCAATTATTATGTTCGTATTTTGTCTGAACCTTAGCACTACGTAATCCTTGTGTTGTGAATTATTTGTCTATGTGATTTCCGTCGTGCCAATCTTTTCTTTACTAACTATTCATTCTCACTTTAATTTCAAATCACTTGAGTGATCTGGCAACTTCCTTTGGTAGCGTCTCCCGATAGATATACAGGGATCGTTATACTGCAGTATGCCTGTCGTTCTTCCGGCGACTTGCTCAACATAACGGCGGACCTGCTCAGCATATTAAGCCTTGTTGCCTGTCGCGTGTAAGCTATAAGTATAGGTTTCACCCTTCCTGCTGAGGTACTTATAATTTCTAATTAATCGTTATTATCAGCTATGAATTCAGTTTCTATGAATAAGTATTTGTATCATGAATAATATAATACCCCAAAATAATTGGTCTATGGTCAACTTAAACTTCGGCCGCGATTATTTACTAGTTTTTAATAACCCTTTCTCTATGTGTATATGTTCTTCTGGGGTTTTCCTTACAGTTAACCACTCGTTCAGGGCGTCGTCTACGTGCCCCGGACCGATATGAGTTCCCTGTTCCTATTGTTGACCCACGTCGGCCTGAACCACAGAGATTTGTATGTCATTGTAATTCACGGACTCAAGATTTTGTGACTGTCGATAACATCGAGATTGTTGGTTTTTTATTCTGTGTGATGCAAACGAACGGCACCGATCGGACGAAAGAGTTTCTTGCTTTAGTGACTTGGTAAGCTACTTTTACTACCTATTCCTTAATTTTAACGTCGGTCAAAGGATTGAATTTTATTTGTCGTACTTCCCAGTCCCCGACCGAAAACCCCTTGAGTAATTTGGATCCCGATGGGTAACTACAGGTATTACGAGCTATGAGAAGTCACTTAGCCGCTGATGTAGGCTGGGACCTCACCCGTGTTCACCTACAAAAGCCCAACATGAGCCGGGACTATTTTTATGTGGGCTTACAACTTGACGAGTAATGATACTGATATTTCCGTTCAGGTCGCGGGTATGTGGGCCAAGTTAATGAACATGAAGATTGATTGCCGTTATTGTTCTTTTTAACCTTTTTTTGGATTTTTATGTCTAGGCAACCAAACTTTTTGCAACTTTTTCCCGTCAAATTTCGCAAAAACCGTTTTTTCATTTCGCAGTTTTCGCAAATGTTAATTTTTTTTGAAAAGTAGTAGAAAGTTTAGCTAATCGAAATGATTGATAACAACATTCCTTCGAACTAAAAATCTAAAAAGCACCATCAGATTCGCAGCAATTTATCTGAAATCAAAATGTAAAAAGTAGGTATGCAAATTTTCCTCAAAGCCGAGCATTTTAGTGGCGGTCATTTCGAAAATAAAATGTGCAATTTTAAAAATGACCAACCGTTAACGAATTTTCAGTCTATTTAGGCTAACAACTGGCAGTCCATGCGTGCAATCATAATGCCTAAGGAGGTCTTAGAGTGACATGGACGAATGGTGGCAAGCGTTACATTGATGGGATTGTGCACGCATGTGGAGTTTAGCATGTCTTTTCAACACAGGTAATTAGCGAAAGTCTTCGTCGCATTCAGAGCATTTGTAAGGTCTCTCGCCTGTATGTACAATAATGTGATTGTGTAAATTATTGCAGACCTAAAATGTGATGCCACAGATTTTGCATATGTATGGTTTCTCGCCCGTATGCCGACGCATGTGTATGTTTAATATGTTGTAGCTCGTAAGTAATGTTTGGCAGACAGGACAATTGTATGGTTTTTCCCTGGTATGAACTTCTTGATAATTATTTAGACTTGATTTCCAGGAAAATGTTTTATTACATTCAAAACACTTGTATGGTTTTTCACCTGTATGTATTCTGCTGTGCGACTTCAATTGGCTGCTTTGAGTGAACGCTTTGTCACAATATTTGCATTTGTAGGGTTTTTCGTTGGTGTGGATCCTTGCGTGACTGTTTAAGTTTTGTAGATTGCGGAATGCTTTATGACAAAATGTGCATTTAAACGGTTTTTCTTAACTATGAATTTTTTCATGCGCTGTGAATTTATTGCGAATTCCACATTGATATGGTTTTTTTTTGGCGTGAATTGCCGTATGCCGTTTAAGGGCTCTTGGGTGAATAAACGCAGCTTTGTCCTCTGAACACTTGTGTCTTCTTTTATTTCTGTGAATTAGTTTATACGCACGGAGAAGGCATGGCTAAGTAAAAGTTTTGTCGCACTTTGAACACTTGTATGGTTTTTCTCCCGTGTGTATTCTACAATGATCTTCAAGTTTATCCTTTGTAGAAAATGTCTTTTGACACATTCCACATTGGTAAAGTAGTTTATTCATGGTGAATGCGTTGAGTAGTCAGAGATGACTTATCCACCAGAGAGACAAGTTGATGAGATGAACGTAATTCAATTAAACATGTTACACAAACTTAAATTAAATTTGTATTTCACAACAGGCGTGAGGGTGTTTACAGCCGTGTACGACAACTTTTCACTAATAAATGATCATTACGGAACTATGTATTAACATCCATGTTCATGTTAGAGATTGTTTTTTCAGAGATTATTAGTTCAGACGAAACAATTTCACGGGACATTAAGAAGAATGTTGTTTGTATACGTTTACACGCTTACAAAACAGTCGTACATACTACAAAAATATTATGGTGTTGGAATTGGATTGCCCAAAACCACAGCGAAATAGCCACGATAATGTTATTTCAGTGCATGTTATTGCAACACTGCACTCGACAATATTTTGAGCAACAAATGTTATCGTATTATTACATTGTTTTATAAGCAGTGTTGTATAACGTTTTCATACGGATACGTTATTTGGTCATTAGGGTATTTTCAAATTAAACAGTTATTGATATCGTTATCGGTATTCACTTAATGCGTTATCCGTTACGGTTATCATACCGTTATTGTGGCAATTTTATAACGTTATGAAACGTTATAATCGGTTATTACCATTTATTTGTTTAAAATTTACAAAACGTGTAAAAATTGATGAACAGTAACAATAGTTGATTAGTGGTTAAGTATTAAGTGCATATAAGGCAATAAATTTTAAAATAAATAAAATAATTCTTTAACAAATACTGTACGCACACGTGGTTTTATTACTTTTAGGATCAATTCAACTGATAAATTCAGAACTAGGCTTAAATCTGGCCTGCACTATAATTCAGCAGAGTATGTTGGTTAACTATTTAAATACATATTTATGTTCTACACTTGCTTAGTGAATACATATTTACGTGCAAAACGATTTTATACGACAGTTTTTGAACAATGTTCAATTTATGTGCCATTTACTGACATATTTTAGTTGTATAAAATAACCATTTCCAAACGGTTATCGTTATGGATATCGTTATTTTGGAATTAATCGATTGGTTATCGTTATAGGTTTACGTTATCCATCATAGCGTTATCAGTTATCGTTAAATAACCGTTCGACGAATTATATCGGTATAATACGTTATTTTATAACGTTATGCATACCGTTATACAACACTGCCGGGCACTCTCGCTATACGAGATCTCTATATAAGAGAACTCTATGTAATGGATCCTTTGGGCCCACATATCATACATAGTTATATGCATACTAGCTGTCTCTATAAGACAATTTCTATATAAGAGACTGATTTTGGTGATTTATAGCGTTCTCTAATAGCGAGAGTTCAGTGTAATTGCAAAGGAAGAAGCTCGATTGATGAAATCTGGTTTCTGCGTGAATAATATCCGCCTTTTTGATGAGATAAAGCAACTGCACGTACTGAGTAATGCAATCTAATGCGCAGTGCATTTAGCTTGATAATTCGGAGTTCTGCATAACAAATACAAGCAGCCTTTATGTATATATAAGCCAAAAGGTTATTCCATAGTTTTACATCAAAAATAAAAGTACAATTTATACTGCTAGCAATATCTACATTATTATGTATTCGTTCGTTTGACGTCCCAAACTCAAGGCAAAACACGATTAGTCTCGTTGGTTTTCAGCTAATTGTGTCACTATTTATCATAGTGGAATAGTGTTAATTGGAATTCTGAAAGTTTTAAAGTTATTTTGCTATCATGATTTACTCCTGGATATTTGGCATGAAATCAGTTCATCACTATCTTAAAAGTATTGATTATGATGTAGTTTTTCTGGGGGTAGGCGTCCAAAATATCATCAGAGGGATGGTAAGCAAACTATGTTTGCTATAATTGTCAAAATACTAATTATAATTACACAACAAACTCATATTTACTTCTGGTATGTATTACCAAACCAATTACATATAGAGTAAATGCGTTTATTTTGAATCGTGCAATAGGTTTTTCCTTTCATCCAACTCCTGGGAGCAAGCTTCTTCTACGCACAATTGACTAATTTAGACAACTCATTTGGAGAGAATTTTTCCCTTCACCACATAGAAAATTTAAATGTGAAATTGCAGCATTCTTGTGATTATGTTGTCTACTGGTAAAGTAACGAGATCTTCGTGCTAAAATAATAAAATCTAATAGTTTAAAATGTATTCATCCTCAATTCAAAGCTTCATTCAAGCATAAAAACACACATTCAAGTTAAAAAGGGAAGTAATATTAAGAACGAAGAAGTTAATTAAGAAAATATAAAATCTAAAACAAATTAGGAAATACCTTTTTATATAGGCTGGGTGATCGAACTTGCTTGGAAGTATAAACGCCGGGTTGATCGGGGTTGACAAATAAAAATGCAATATCCAAGCACTGCACACCCCACAAATGATACTTATTTTCATTTTTGGGGGTAATATTTCCATACATGAATATGAAAAACAAATGGATTGATAATACAGTTAATGCCTTCTCTTTACTATGAAAGAGTAGAAGGTGCATCAAGCTCACTTTAACTGCACGCAGTTAAAACTTCATACATGACGAATCATTATGTCATGCTATTTCAACAATAGACATGGCAACTGAAAGGATTCTCTTCTATAATGTTGAATAATGAGCAACTGATCTAATTTTTATTCACTTTGAACATAAATGAATGTAAGTGTCTTGTCTGTGTAGATTGTCAGTTGTACAAATTTAGCAACGAACACGAGAGGATGGCTTGGGACCATTTGCAATTTGCAATGCGTTGGTTTTATATGTATAAATACATTTATTATAATAAATAAATTTACGTGTACGTTTGAAAGTATGCAAACACGACATGATTTCCATCTTTACAATGCTCAACCTATTATCGTCTCTCCGAAGGAGTTAGGTGTGAATCAAGTGTAATCATACTCCCTCTCAAGTTCCAGCTTTACAAGTAAAACTTCAACTTACACATTGATATGAAAACAATGAGCATTGCAACTCAACAGATCCAGTTACATGACGTTCATAAATTGAACTTATACCATTTAGACTCGTTAAATTACTAAAAGCAAAAATAATAAACCATTTCATTCAGCCGGATTTTAAATTTTAGTAGCGTACAGGGGTTAGCATTAACTAATTTGCAACGGATGTTTTCTTTCGTAATATTGGTAAGTATAACAGCATGGACGGATCAATTTAAAAAACCATTTTTCAAACTTAACTTTTTTACCTTCATATTCTCTACTAAAATGTACGTCATTTGCAGTTCCATGCAAAATTGACACAGTTATAGGGGATAGGCACGCTTGTTGCAATCCAATGCGACTGCACTCCCTCCCGTATTATAAAACCCGATTTAATTCCAAGTCGGCCAGAAATGCCACTGAAACAACTTGTAAAACTTTTACCGTTCCCGTAGACGGAACTAATATTTGCGATTAATTTTGTTATGAGCTTAGCAGAACTGAACCAGATCAACCAGCGTAAGTCCAGTTTGAGTTTAAATAAAATAATAACACATTATCATCTTGTTATTAGCTTAAAATATTCCTTATTTATTTACGTATAATAACTTGCTTATTTAGACCACTACACGTCCAGTCTCAAAGTTTGGAAGAAAGGCCATCATATAAGTCCATTAGCCCGAAGTAAGACACGTTCAAACTTTTTCAGAATATTTATCCCCCATACAATAATGTTGTGCATGTGTCGAGCGTTTGGCGTAATGTTTTTGAACCACATTGTTTGATTATTTATATTTGATGATTTACAGGTGTCAAAGCTGCTCTGGTCCACTAAAGCTGCACGAGAAGCTGAAGCGAATATACATATTTGCAAGATAATTTTTATCGATTGGAAGGCAAACTTTTGATAAAAGCAAATGAAGCTGGAATTCAATGTATTACTGCCGCTTTAGTGTGCTACGGATGCAGAATTGAAATCTACAAAGTAGGGTGCTTATCCAAATCAGAGTGAGTATCTATGGGTTTTAAAATTATGAACTAATAAACTAATATTTAGGACAAGTGTCTGATTTTTAATCTTGTATTTAAGCAGTATATGTAAATTTGTAATGCTATTTAACTTTGTGTAGTAATAAAACTAATGTATTTTAAAGGGGTGTAATATATTGTGCCCACCCGCTGAAAGTGCACGGCAATTCTTTAAAGAAAAAACTTTGATGGCGTTTGAACCAGTTGACACAAAGTACATCGAATAGTCTGTTAAATTAAAAAAGCAACCCACAATTGATTGTTACATTTGCGGGGCATGCAGAATTCAAATACGCAACAGGGCAAAGTTGGTTATTGACGAAGAGCGTATGGACATAGAAGAGGATAATGAGCCTCTTCATCAACCTACTGCTCCACTACAATCAGAGTTATTATTTTCTGCAGATAAATCGGTTGATGAGGACAATTACACCATATCTCTAGATGAATATGAAAATGCTAAGTTTTTAACTGGACGAGAAAATTCTGTCCTAAAAAAGCTTGACCTTCTGACTATGTCAAAGTCCAGTGTAAAGTCAAGTGAACAGGCGAACCGATTATGAAACAACTTTTCATTGCGTAATTACGCAAAACGAATCGTTGGTAGTAAAATAGCTAAAACTAGATCTAAAAAGCGTTGTCACTACTGTGTTGATTATGTAAAGGATGTGCGTGGTAAGTTTCAACTCGCAGATACAAAGCGGGAAAGGTATAAGCTGCTTACAGCAACACCAGAGTATTAACCGCGGGAGTAACAACCGCGGGAATGTTGACAGAGGTGATATTACAAGCGGGGAGATTGTCGGAGGTAAAAGTGCGGGCGGAAATATTACTCATCGGGGATGTGCTCGCGGAAATTATGGCAGAGGTAAAGTTACGGCGGAAAAGATACCCCGCACGACTTTGAAAGACCTTTACGTTGATTTTAGAACTGAATTTAATCATGTTCAAGTATCGAAATTCAAGTTTGCACAACTGAAACCACGGCAGTGCGTATAGGGATTCCAAAAAGGGTTTCAACGTACATATTTATGCATTCTACACCAAAATTTTAAACTGATTTTGGATACTTTACACATTTTGGGGGACAGAAGTGAGAGATTAGGATTTTTCTGTATATTGAATGCCGAGGACTACTTAGGTGCGTGCAGTCTCTGCCTAATACTTTATATTGTTGATGAGCAACTGGCACGGATTGAGTCTGATTACGTAGAGTTTTATCAATGGGCACAAAGTACTATCTGCCCTAGTCATGCCTGAGAACAGTCATAAATTTTAAAGAGGATGAGATTTTAATACAATTAATCTCTAAATTTTTTATAAACATTTTTAGCAAAAGTTTATAACAAGTTAGAATTATAACAAAATTTCCATGATGACTATATTATTTGTAATAGTATAAAAGCTTTGCTAAATTCTATTGGAAATAACTCAAAGGATTGTCCATTACAAAATTTTGAGCAAATGCTCAACACCAATGTAAAGTTGTATGAATAACGCGAATTAACTGATTGATTATATGAAATTTGACTTTTATTCCAAAAAACATGCTAAAAATTCAAAACACCCGTTTAAAAATAAGGATAATTGCTGGATAATGTAATTGTAATTATTATGATTATATCATGTAAACGTATAAAAATATAATTAGTTAATTAGGTTTAAGAATAGTAAAAAATAAGAAATTTAGGGATTAAATAGGGATTACATTTCGCGGGAGCTCAATAAAAAGTAACCCCGGAAGTGTAACATATGTAGAATCTGTCACGGATATTGCATTGCCTAAAATTATATTTAAATAAGAATAATGAAACAATAAATAACATCATTTGATACAATAAATCAAATACATTAAATCAAATACAATAACTCAAATACATTAAATCAAATACAATAACTCAAATACATTAAATCCAATATGTACATTAAATTAAATACAATTAATCAAACACATTAAATCAAATGCAATAAATCAAATACACCAAATCAAATACATAAAATCAAATACATTAAATTAAATGCATTAAATCAAATACATTAAACCAAATACATTAAATCAAATATGTACATAAAATCAAATACATTAAAACAAATACATTAAATCAAATACATTATAATGAAATAGTGAACGTATTTCAATGTTCTCTTGCGGCAGTTAACTATAGTTAAATTACAGTAATAAATTCCCTTCCATACTTAAATTTTCTTCGTCATAAACTTTATTAAATCCTACAAATAAAACACCGGAATACTTTTCATGTAACACTAACAAGTTGGTGCAGCAGCAACTTCAATAAAATTATTTTAAAACATTTGGTATTTACCAAATCAACTCACACTCAGCTGAATCAGCCTTATTCCCACATAAAAAGTAAAGAACTATAGGAGTAATTTTTGCATTTGAAATAACGTCATCATTACAAGTACACGTGCTGTTAGAACGAAAAACCAGATTTACATTTCCAATGCTGATAATAATCAACCGCTTTTAATACCTTTAATTACCCCGGAATTTTAGTATTTAAAGGATTC
>JAQGAK010001896.1:0-25383 GCA_034696945.1 Lipothrix lubbocki
AATATGTACCTGAATTTTCTGGTACCTGTTCCTGATCAGGAACAGGAACACAGATTTTGGACCCATGCCCATCCCTATTCTGAAACCTCAATAAAATAAAACAATTTTGAATATCAACGTCATTGTTGAATGAATCTATTATTAATACGGTTGTTTCACATTGTTAATATTTAAATCGGGTAATTAGCGCACCATTAGCTTTAGATTGATACATTATCTAAATAAATAGTGTCCGTGTATAATAAACTTGTATTGTATTTTTTTCATTCCTTACAAATGTTGTTCATATTTCCCTTTAAGTATAGGGTTTATATGTTGTCGTAGTACATAATCACAGGATAAATGGAATGGTCGATTTTTGTTGCAGTGGGTACGATGCCCCAAAAGTTAATTTGTATTGCTCGTCTTAGGTTAATCCGCGGCTTTCAATGGAAAAGACGGTGAAAATTACAAACAAATCTAATGAACAAAATCTATATTTAATTATACTGAATATCTTATGTTGCTTGGTGAAATTAATTTTTGGTGTCATTCAACCTGGATAACCTGGAGGGAGCCACCGGTAAACAATTCAAAGCCACTCAACGATTTCACCGAATTAATTTGCTGCAGAAACACATTTAAAGAGACCGCCATGTGGCATTAAATAGTTTTATAATATTTTGTCCCTCCGTTCAAAATTTGCTGCTCTCAAGGCGGTCAGAAGCTTATCATGGTATACGTTGATTATGAGTCCAATGTTGTGTAAAAAGATACCTAGATTTAAACAAAATAACAGTCTTGTCGTTAACGAGACATTAGATTTAAGGAAAACAATTTAGTATTTTACGACGTCCACAAACCAAATCCTAATACATAAATAAATGCACCAATAAATCCTACGATTCCGAAGCTCACACTGAACTTGCAAAAATTAATTTAATTAAATTTATCTCTACAGACGACGAGTATTTAGATAAAGACATAGCATTTGCAAGTTACAGAACATATAAATTAATATAGGCAAGGAGCATGGACCCGTATCTATACACGTTGGGCATTCTTATCAATTGCAACTGAAGCATGTGCTCGAACAATTATTTTATATAATAAATATATGGCAGAAATAGCAGGTGTGCCATGTATATCCGTAAATTTATATAAGATAATGCTGTGTTCTCTACATATACAAGTATTGAATTCAGGAATGATCCGACAAGTTGAGCAAAAAATTGAAAGACAAGAGAAGCACATTCCTTCTTAATTCTTGCGTAGTCATACATAATCTGATTGTTATTGCTGCGACTCGAAACTCTCAAGACGTTCTGAGCTAAATTAGATAAATCTACAAATAAACACAAAAGAATGTGAATTCAATGAATACACAAGTGTGAAATAATACAAATAAATACGTGCCAAAATTACATTTATGTTTCTGCTTGTATAGAATATTGCTGCAAATCGTCTTTCATTCAAACCACATAATGTCTTCTATAAAACTGTTCAACGGGTATTTAATGCCCTTAGTAGGAATCGGGACTTGGCAGGTAAAGATTAAACATTTTTATTTCAATTTTTATTTATGTTTAATTTTCTGAGCAAAAGCTCAAAAGCTCTAAAATTATTATGCTGCGTTAGTAATAATGAATAATAATTAAAGAATAATAATGTTTTTAAAAATTTTAATGCATTTGTGATATATCATACGATATTAATAATATGAATTGATTTAACAATTTCAAGTCTGACGATCCGCAAGAATTAGAAATTGCTTTGGATGAAGCTCTGAAAGCGGGCTATCGTCATATCGATTGTGCCTATCAATACATGAATGAGCACGTTGTCGGGAAGGTTTTAAAACGTTGGTTGGATTCTGGGAAGCTCAAGAGAGAAGAATTATTTATTGTTACGAAGGTTCGGACAAAAGTAAAATTAGAAATTAAATAAAAAAAGTAAAGTATAGTAAAATTCTGTTAAAAAATATAAAATTGAAAAAATTAATTAGGTTAGCTTTTTTCATTTTAGTTACCGCCCATTGGAATGAGACCGGAGCATGTTTCCCATTTTATACAAAAATCTTTAAAGAATCTCCAGTTGGATTACCTTGATCTATACTTGGTCCACTTAGCAGTGGGTTTTCAATATTTCAATGATCAGGAAGTATGGCCAGTCCAGGATGGAAAAATACTTGTGGATTTGAAAACAGACATAACTGCAGTCTGGAGATCTATGGAAGAGCAAGTGGGCAATGGGTTAGCACGTTCTATCGGGATTTCCAATTTTGACGCTTCTCAGGTCGAGAGAATAATGAAAATTGCAAGAATTCAGCCTGCAAGTGAGCAAGTTAGTCTTGCATTTGTATTATACTACAGCATTATTTAATAGTAATTTTGAAATTTCAAAAGATTTTTAATAAAATAATTATCAAATATTTTCTTTGACTTAATAACGGATATTGATGGATCTGTAGGTGGAACTCCATGCGTATTTCCAAAATCCTAAATTAGTAGAAACTTGCAGGAAGCATAACATCACGATGGTTGCTTATGCTCCAATTGGCTCTCCAGGAAGGAAAGATTTTTATGAAAAGCGTGGAGTGTAAGAATAACGAAACGTGTGATAATCTATGTTATGTTATCATATAATTAATAAACATGTTTGATGGTTTTCATCATTCCATATAGGGAATGTAAATCCATTAATTTAATGGATGACCCCGTCGTAGTGCAAATAGCCAAGAAACATGGCACAACAACTGCTCAAATACTGTTGAAATTCTTAGTTCGACAGGAAATTGTTGTCATTCCAAAGAGCACGAATCCTGAACGTCTCCGGAAGAACTTTGATGTAAGATCTAAAAATTTTCTTTAAAATATTTTCCATTGCTAGGCTGCAAATAAATTATGACGCATATAAAAGTTTCTTTACTAAAAACAATTTGTGCGTTTTTTTTAAATACAGTTATTCAGTTTCGACCTCAGTGATGCTGAAATGCTGCGACTGAAAGATCTGGTCAAACATTTGATACAACTTTCTTTCCTACAGGGTAAGATATTTATCATTTTTGTAGTAAATTACCTCTAAGATGACATGCTTATTGGACTTTTAACTAAAAATATTTTTTTATTTTCCAGTTTTACGGAGCATCCGGGGGTTACTTCAACCTCAAAAGCCAGAACATATGACGCTATCTTTAAGAAGCAAATTAAAATTTGTTTGGGTTCAATTTTTGTTGTTGATTTAAATTTAAACATTAAAGTTTAATAAAGTATTTGACATGATGGACGTGCTTTTAAACCTTAAGTATTCGGGTTTCTATTTCAATCTTCTATGCGTTGTCAATCTTGTGTTATAACTATAGGTATTTATATTCGTCCCTTCAGCGATATTCTATTCAAACGTTGTCATGCAAACCGTCTAACTCTGAACTCCTGATTATAAATAGTGCACAATTCGGTACCACCAAGTTACAAAAAGGAAACACTTTTGAAGATTGATTCTTTGTAAATAACTTCATTGGAATTTAACTTCCTCTGGTAACAGACTTGTAATTTGTAAGTAGCCTGATTAGCATGAGATGTTAATGATCTAATTTTATTTCCCATGAAGCCCTTCATTATAAATTAAATATTTTTTACATTTTGTTTCACTATAATATGTATAATTTGTAAATCAGTAACGATTGAGGCTACTTTAGAAATTCTATACAACATGTCTTCAATGTAGGCTAAAGGATATTTAACTTGTCTGCGGCTTTGGGAGAGAAATTACATGTTAGCCTGCTGCTGCTGGAGGATTCTGTGATGGCGTTCCTGGTGCAGTAGTGCCACTTACTGGACCTTGTTGACCTGGTGGGAAACCTTGAACTGGTGGGAAACCTTGACCTGGTGGGAAACCTTGACCTGGTGGGAAACCTTGACCTGGTGGGAAACCTTGACCTGGTGGGAAACCTTGACCTTGTTGACCTGGTGGACGTGGTGGGACACCTTGACCTTGTTGACCTGGTGGGAAACCTTGACCTGGTGGACGTGGTGGGACACCTTGACCTTGTTGACCTGGTGGGAAACCTTGACCTGGTGGACCTGGTGGGACACCTTGACCTGGTGGACCTGGTGGGAAACCTTGACCTGGTGGGAAACCTTGACCTGGTGGACCTGGTTGGAAACCTTGTGGTCTGCCACCTACTGGTTGAAATGGCCTAGGTCCTGGACCTCCCGGCATTGGTCTTTGGGGCATAGAGATAGCCTAAATGATTTGAAAAAGAATTTATTAAAATTAAATTCTGAGAATGTCTACAAGGTGTTAATTTTATGTAATCAATAAAGAATTTACCATAGCGAACAAAGCACTCAAAATAATGAGGAATTTCATCTTGCTTTGTATTTTATGGTAATGGTTACAGTAAAAGATATTGCTTCAACTGATAATTTTGCTCCGAAATCTCTTCAATATTTATACGAATCCAATCAATAGGAAAATACTGTTTGACGTCAGGACGACATTTGTGGTTTTGTAACTGTCTATTGACATAAATATTACAGATTTATTTTTCATTGAATATAGGCAGGTGGATTGCCAAATCGTTGAAATCCAGATCCATTTTGTTACATTTCCTTTCAGTAATATCTAACAATATACGGCAAATTGCGCAATAAATGTTTGTACAGCTCTTTCTTTCTAAACGTGAAAACTTGATTATCGCGGTAATTTCTTTTGTGGGATGAATTGTGCAGTCATCGTTTTTACACGTGCAATATCACTTGAGTATTTTGCACATTAAACCAATGTATGCTTTCTTTTCTTGTTTCTGTCATGTATGTGTGTTAACCTTCAGGTGCTTTATAAAATGTTACAATTTTGCAACAAATTTAAGGTTAACAGAGCAAAGAGTAAATAATTTCAAAGTGCACAAATGCTCTCATCAATTGATTTGTATGCATTTCGTTTGAGCACTTGAGTCAATAATAAGTGTAAAGTAAAATTAAATATTGAAGATTGTTTGCTTTTCTCGCTTTGAAAATCTATGGAAAAAGAAAATAATTGAAAAAAATGCGATTACAGTGGAAACTCTTAATAACGGCATCTTAGAAAACGACAAAATTTGACATAAAGAAGTGTTCTTAAGAGACCAAATTACATGCAAATTTTGTTTTGGGGAGAAAAACTGCTACCGTTATAGGAAATTTTGCTCTTACGTTAGAAAGAGGTTTCTCTCAGCACAGTCAAATTGAAAACTACTACGTCAATTTGTGACGTAGCCCCATCGACCTTCTAGACAAAATGAAAGAAATAGCGCATAGAATCCAAACACTACATTTGCTAAGTCGAAAACAACCTAGATAGAATTGACATTGAGCGGATCAAAATTTTCCCACGTTGCCCTAAATTGGACGTAACACATGTTGTAATTGACCATTTTGATCATCGATACCTTGTTGGAACCGTATTTATATTCGCTTTCAAAAAAGCTATCATGCGCTAATCTAGTATAAAATTCAGGTCAATAAACTTCCTTGTCTACATAGACCAATGTATCTCCCAAAAAATGGAGAAGAAATGGAAATAGGATTTTGATTAACTACTTGTGGGCAGTGTATCACACAAATTTCATCGCCCGAGCGAGATACTCTTTTCAGAACCTTTAGAGTTTCAACTAAAAAGGCTAATATCTTCCAGTTTTATGGAACATCCTAAATCAGGTTCCTTCAACCTGAAAAACCAGAGCACATGACACTATCTTTACGAAGTAATTAAAATGTATTTGTGAACAATTTTTGTCAATTTAAATTTTAATTGAAATGTTGGCGTGCACATAATTACATAAGACTTGTTACTTAAATATTTTGGTGATGTAACCATAATGTGTAATTATTAAAATCATTTACTAATGCAATTACCACTGGGTAACTTTATGCAAGAATCATCACAGATTTTCACTGTTACTTTGTAGCTGTATGTTTTATTCCTTTCCACGGCAAATACTGCATTCAAGATTATGAAATCTATCAGCACCAAACAGTGGGAACTTGCTGGCCGTTTACGCCCTATAATAAGAATGCAAATAAATCTGCTTTTAAACGTCATTGCATTCAAATCTTCTACTTGTAGTCAATCTTGTGTTTTAGTAACTGCAGGTATTTATATTTTCCCCTTCAGCGATATTCTATTCAACCATTATGCAAACTATCCAACTATGGATTTCTAATTATAAATGGTACACAATTCCATTCCACCAAATTCTTCCAACGCAACCGTTTTTGAAGATTTCTAAAATTTTGGGAAGAGAACAAATTGAACCAACTTTGTCAAATAAATTAATTGCAATATTAATTCTTCTAGTACCAGTTTTACGGTTAATTATTAGGCGGTAAAAAGTGTGATTTTCAAGATTTAATTTTATTGCAAGCTGAAATCCCTTCTTTAGGCATCAAACTCTTGTTTACAATTTGTTTAAATTGTAATCTGTATACTTTGTGAAACGATAATGATTGAGTGTTTCGTTAAGAAATTTTGTAACAAATGTGTCTATAGCGATTTAGTAAAAGGATATTTAATCTGTCTGTGGTTGTGTAGAAGGAGCTCCTTGTTAGCCTGCTGGTGCCGCAGTAGTCGGTGATGTCGCTCCAGGTGCACCAGTCCCACTTCCATTTGACTGTTGATTTGGTGTTTGGGGACCTCCTGGACCTCCTGGGAAACCTGGACGTCCCTGGGAACTTCCCTGACCTAAGATTCCTCCTATTAAGCCCGGTAGGAAACCTGGACCACCTGGGAAACCTCCGGGACGACCTGGGAAACCTCCTGGACCACCTGAGAAACCTCCTGGACCACCTGGGAAACTTCCTGGACCACCTGGGAAACTTCCTGGACCACCTGGGAAACCTCCTGGACCACCTGGGAAACTTCCTGGACCACCTGGGAAACTTCCTGGACCACCTGGGAAACTTCCTGGACCACCTGGGAAACCTCCTGGACCACCTAGGAAACCTGGACGACCTGGGAAACCTCCCAGACCACCTGGGAAACCTCCTGGAACACCTGGGAAACCTCCTTGACCTTCTAGGAAACTAAATGGATTCATTGGAGGTCTGAATGGGAAACCTTGTGGTGAGGGCATAGCGCAAGCCTAATTGAATCAAAAAGAAATTAAATTCAACTCAGAGTACATAAAAGATAAATTATGTAATCACTAAAAAACTTACCATTGTGACCAAAGCGCTCAAAATGATGGCGAGTTTCATCTTCCTGGTTATTTTCTTGTAATGCTTACAGTCAAAAATGTTGCTTCAACTGATAATTTCAATGCAAAAACTTTCCAGTATTTATACGAATCAATTCAATAGAAAAATACTGTTTGACGTCAGCAGCACGACATTCGTGGCTTTGCAACTATCTTGACATAAATATTCCAGATTTATATTTAATTGATTATAGGCGGGTGGATTGTTAAGATTGAAAACCAGATTTATCCTGTAAAGTTTCTTTTCAGTTTCCTACATTGTCTAATAATGTACAGAAAATTAGACATTAAATATGTTTGCACAGCTTTTTCTGTTTAAACGTGGGAGCTAAAATATTGCGGTTATTTCTTTTGTAGGATAAATTGTGAAGAAATGTCGTTCTTACACGTGCAATTTTCATTAAGTATTTTCAAGTACATTGAATCAATGTATACTTCCCATGTTTTTCAATGTATGTTAACCATGTTTGTTTACCTTCAATGTATTTTAAAAGGTTACAATTTTGAAACAAATTTAAGGTGAACAGAGCAGAGTAATCCATTTCGAATAGCACAAATATTCTTATCAATTGAATTATATGCATTTCGTGGGAGCACTTGAGTAAATAATGAATGTAAAGTAAAATTGGTTATACCAGATAGTATAAATAAATAAGTTAAAATCTTTATTATAGTCGACTCAATTGGTTTCAGCCATTACTATTTCAGCTATACATTGTAGCTATTACAATTTACAATTTTATATACATCCACTGATCGTATAGACCAGATAAACGACTAACACAACATAATTAAAAACAAGGGCGCAAACTCCTATATCAAGAAGAGTCATACTTTACTTCATCCTTCCGTGTTTTAATTTTAAAAATGGGAATATTGAAAAACCTAACTTTAACTTTACGACATTGATTGTCGTAATTTTTTGAAACCGGCAAAAGTGATTCCCCAGACTGTTCTACTCCGTCAGTATCTTTTTGAGAATTTAGATTGAAGGGTACCAATTTCGTTCGGCATATGTCTTGGCTGTCCTTAGGTAACTTCATGGTGTTGTTCGAAGAAACATGGAGTGACAGTTTTTTAAATCTTTCTGTTCTATCAGGAGCTTTGTTGGCATTTTTTAACCGATTAAATTTTTTCCGGCAACTGGTGGTGTCACAATTTACAGCTCTTATTTCTTGAATCATCCTGCGTGTAGGTGCAAAAATATCCTGCCAAAAATTTGGTCGTGGCTTGGTTATCCAATGGTAAAGGTTTCGAAAATCGTTCGCGCACGTCTTATACACCATAAAAACAAAAAGGTGGAATAAAATGACTGATACTATAATCCCGCCAATAAAAATCCAAAGGGAGACGCCTCTGAAAAAAAAACATTATGACTAATTTAAAAATAATATTCAATAATGTGATTTGGATTAAGTTAGTGTAGTTTACTATTTGTCTAAATTTCTAAATTTGTCGTATTTCTAATAAATAATTATATTATTAATCTCTTGGCTGTATAAACGCCTACCATAAGCAAGTTAGAAAATTTATTATCAAAATTTGTTATATTAAGAAGTTAAATAATTTTTAACTAACCCTCCGAAAAATTGAGTGCAATCAAGACACAGCTTAGCGTTTTCTCCAAGCTTAGAATCCAAAACAAACAGAACTTCTTCATTACTGACGATTTCAAACTTCTTCCTTTGAAAATTCTCCGCCGTTTGGTTTGTATAATAGTAATAATAATCCCAAATCGTCAGACTAACTATTTCATCCCCACCATCCTTAACATTTTGAAAGATATTGGTCAAAACTAAATGGTCTTCAAAGCGACATAGTTCCAATTTAAGTTTCAATTCACTTTGAAGCACGATTTTGTTTCCTTCTTGTAGATCAGCAGGAGATAATATTATGATTTGGGTTTTCTTTGGAACGATCAAAATATTTTGCTGATTTAATGAGCAAGTGGCGTTTGTACAAGTCAGATCCAGGAATTTATCTCTCAGGAGAACTTGCCATGGTGAATTTAAGCTGCCATTCTTCAAAGCGTTGTAAATTTGGACCGATGTATTTTCAATGGTAAAAACGATGCTGCTGTCAGTTGTAATTTTCAGATTGTGCACAAAAATGTCTGACCTATTTTTTACTATTGGAGTCAAGTCCAATAAAACTTTGCGACTAACACCATCATCACTCATTGTGTCATTATCATCAGAATCGTTGTCGTACTGAGAATCGTCATAATCAAAATCACTAGCTAAAGTTTCATTGGGAAACGTTTTACTCGGAGAAGTTTTACTTGGAGAAGTTGGTCTGGGAGAAATTTTAGTGGGGGAAGTTTTACTAGGAGACGTTCTACTGGGAAAAGTTTTCCTGGAAGAAGTTTTACTGGGAGAAATTGTACTGGGAGAAATGTTACTGGGAGAAGTTTTCCTGAGAGAAGTTTTACTGGGAGAAGTTTTACTGGGAGAAATTGTACTGGTAGAAACTTTACTGGAAGAAGTTTTACTGGGAGAAGTTTCACTGCGAATACCATGATGAATCGTAACTTTGGCAACGTCACTGCTTATTCTATAGACAGTTTGGTTAGCCATGTTACCAATCAAAATATTATCAAATTTTGGAACAGCCGTTACCACGTCGAACAGTCCGCCAGCTCCAATAGAAACCATTGTCGATGCGTTTGTTTGCAGCACAACAGTCGTGTTTAATTTTTTTGCTGCTTCTTTGCATTTTTCTACTTTTATCCCAAGATATTCACTCCAGTCGAGGTCCGACATTTTTGAATTCGTCGACATTTCAACTGTATTACCATTTGTATATAGATTCCCATATGCAGAAAAGCTGGTTTCCCCATAACGGCCGATTTTCAGCTGAATTCCATCCGCAAATACTATTTGGGGCTGGGAGTGAAAATCCGAATCGTCGTTAATTAAATAATTGGTAATTAACCAAGCCCCATCCCGCTTCACATATAAAGTGTTGTCAAGCGTCTGGAGTGCTTCAACAGCATTGAATTCAAAGTTTAACAAAATCTTGTGCATCAAGCGTTGGTTAAATGGAAGTATCAAGGTGGTGTTTTCCTTGGAAATGTTTCCCTCGTACGTAAAGCTTCCTTGGAACGCTAGATTTTCTACGAAAAGATTTGGTCGTAAGGAAATTTTGAGGTTGAAGTAACAATCCTCCTGGCGGAGAACACCGACAAAATCTGGTTTTAGCGTAAGACTTCCCTTTGTATCGACATGATGTAAGCTGCAATTGACAATGACAGTCTCGGATTGATTTTCCCTCCCCATGAATATCTGAATATCTTTGAAAGTTAGGCCAGGAATGGGTTGTGTAAGATTAGTATAAACTTTTCCACTGTTAAAATTGACAAGGAGATCCTCGTCTGGCCGGAATTTGTCTAAAACCAAAGCGTTTTCACCGTCATTGCCGAATATTTTTCCGGTAAATGTTTCCGAAGTGATTACAAATAAATCATTTTTACTCCCTCCTTGGTAGGTTCTCACTTCATTTGGGTCTTTTGCCGTTTTATCTTCCAAGATGAAAACATTCGAATTGTGCTTCATTCCCACTATAACGTTTCCGTTGTGGGTTTGATTAGGAGTTAATTTAATTATTCCGTAAACCTCTGGATGCAACATTATTCTCATGTTGTCGGAAGTGAGGAAGTAAGAACGCCTGGTGTTAAATTCAGCGGTCCAATTTTGTCCATTCTCGAAAGTCAGCGTCATTGAACCAGGTTGGTCACCCTTAACTATCTCTGTTTCACTGATTTTATGCTTAAGCTTGAATTCATGGATTGCTTGGCTTTCTAAAGAACGGTTCACGTTGTATTGGAAAACGGATTGGAAATCCGTGCTACTTGACTGAGCATCTAATTCAAGTTGGTAAATAAATTTGCCGCTTCCTGCCATATTATTCACACGGGTGAATGGTTTTACCATGATAACTATTTCCTTGCGCTGATTCCTACGGACAACACAGTCATAACCCGAAAAAGTATTTGTAATGTTAATCTCATCGTATAATATTGCACTTCCACCTTCCAACTCCACCAACTGAAGATCGCAACCAGCTATGACTTTTTCGCCGACGCCCGCGCTCCCCATTATATGCTCAAAGCTGGTAAAACGAAGTTTGGAACTGTGTCCAGGCCGTTGGATGTTTCTCTGACTAAAATCTATTACAGTAGGAGGCTGGGTTGAGGAAAGATTTCCGACCATATAGAGAGTATCCTTGCCACCACTACCATACAAATATCCCTCACGAATTTCGGATATCAGGAACAGATTATTTTTAGTTTCGCCAGTAACATGTATAGGATTTGAGCCATTTTTAATAAAAACATTGCTTCCAATAATATGCACGCCCTCTGACAGCTGCCGTCGTTTGGTATAGGGTTTGAATATATCAATAAATTCATATCCGTTCTCCACGATGAGTGACTCATTCTTATGAATAAACGTAGAATCAATGATATTAACAGACGGGAATTCTAAAAAGTTTGCTACGTATAAACTTTCGGCAAAAATATTGTTTAGGTCATCCATTAGTCCTTTGGTGCTCGCCATTTTATCCGTGAAAACACAGGTCCCGTACATTGACCTATTCAAGTTGTAGAAATTGACAATAACCTCCGATTCCGTGATCACTGTAAACTTCTTTGGGTTGGGGTCAGGATCAGGAGTGACAATAAACTTATGTCTGAATTTGTCTTCCTCGTCGGTATTTTTGAAAATGAAGGTAGCATGAATGGCGTCAGGATATATATGGGCTCTTCCACTCATTACATTGTTGACATCTTGACGTATATTATTAGCTAATGTCTTAGTAGTGTTAGCCCTATCGGTCAAAACGCAAGTTCCACGAATTAACCGAGTTTCGTTATAGAAACTGGCGGTCATTTCTGATTCGGTGACAATTGTAAAATCTGTTGATTCTGAATTAACCGTAGTAGTCGATTCATTTTCGGTGGATTCGGTGACTTCTGCAGAATTTGTTGATTCTGGGTTAGACGTAGTAAAAGATTCATCTTCGGTGACTCCTGCTGATCCTGGGCTTGAAGTACTAGTGAGTTCAGTTTTAATGTTCTTTGTCACAATGATTGACGCATTTTTAAAAATGAAACTAACATTAGTCACGTCACTGACTTCAAATTTATGGGCAACCCCATCATTCAAATTTTCGAAGTGAGTCAAGTTTTGGAAGGTTATCTCCATCTTGTCATTATTTAAAATCAAAATGTCATCAATATCATTTTTTGATAAATTAGTCCTCGCACTGACTGCTGTAGCATTGCTGTCATCAAGCAAGCCCAATGGATCTGTTGCAGCGCTGTAAGCTGAGAATATATCGAGTGTTGTAGATATTGCGCCTGGTTTGATTTGTACGCTCTCGTGGATTATATTTGCAATTGCAGTATCCGTGTTGATGCAATTGTGTTCATTTATTTCCATTACACTACGTTTGCATTCGACATTAGTGTTGTCGATATTGTTGATATCAAGAACAAGTTTGTAAATACTGAAGCCTATTGCGGTATTGCCCAATGCAGGTTCGGCTCTTTTGATCGTTCTCCACAGCACTTGGATTGCCACGGATGCCAAATGTTCTTCCGTTTCTAGCATTTTCGTTCCAATCCTCCCCAATGCTTTTCCTCCAACGAGCAGTTCCGTCATCTGCAAAATACTGACTGCATCGCCTTGTTGAATACCATCAATGAAAGATGTTCCAATGGTAGCCATGTTCACACTTTTGACTTGAGATTTCTGGAGTCCTTTGCTTTGTTCAGTGTTTTGAATACTTTTTGTGTACGCTGTATTTTCTTGTATCTTGTAATCAGAAGTTGAACTTGAATTTGACTTCAGGTTTCCATTTCCTGTATTGTTGTTATTAGCAATAGAAGAGTTTGCATTATCTACGGGAACATTCCGAATTGCTTCTCTATCCTCAATAGATTGAACAATGAACCTCGGACTTATGGATGTTTTCTTTAAAAGAGCTGTGGCTGATTCAGAGTAGAACATTAGATCTTCTATTACATTCCTCTTCTTCACCAAACTGGAGAGGTGTTCAGCTATCTTGCATTTACATCCCCGGATATCTTGCTTAATCCTTTTGACGTACCAATCAGATCCTTGTAGTTTGTCAATCCCTACTTCATCCACCGTGGATAATACAGTGTCTGTAATATTTACATATTCTTTTTCCAGTGCATTAAAGACGGCTTGTGCATCTATACACCCATTTGGCGCGTCATTTTTGGATGTGCAGTTAGTGTTGGCGTTGAGACTTGAAAGTAAGAAAATATCGGGAATCAATTTTAACATTATACACAACGTATGTGGTAGCATTTTAATCACAATACATAACAAGTTACAAAGAAAGACGAGCATATTCACAAGACAGGAATTGAAACTAAGATGAAAAGACATCAAGGGATTAGCCAATTACACATTTCGTTACATGAGTGACATATAGCTCATCATTGCTTGCATGTTGCACACGGTAGAAAACCTTGACAAATAATGTACTCACAGAAGCAATACGGCGGGTAAGCTGTCAAAATCTTTGGAGTTGTTTTGATTAGTACCATCGGAAAGGTAGCGCTGATCGTCAGGGTCGTGAGGAAAATAAACAACAAATTACCAATTAATTACAAAATTATGAATGCTCCAAAGTCTTAGACTCACTTATAACAAAAATTCTTTAAATTATTGAGAAAATCAGTTATTAATTTTCTCAATAATTTTAAGCGTTTCTGTTAGCAAATTATTTGAGATGAACTATAAAATAACGGCTGACCTGAAACGTTAAAACAAAATTCGCTGAATTTAATTTTTGTTACCTTTCTTTTGGCACGCTCTGCATCCGTGTCAGACACTGAGGTATAGTAACGCTTGTATTCTCCGCTTTGTCGTTCTTGTTTTAGATATTTCTTGAAAATACACATCATTAAAAAGTATTTAAGGTAATTTATGTGTTCACATGCAATTTTAGGAAGAAATGTTGCAAAGACTCACCGTCATTGCTTCCGGCTTCCTGTGTAACAAGGTCCAATTTAATGGAGATCTGGAGTCTCCCTGTAATGTAAAAATATTTTTATATATTTAGAACATGAAATTAAAAATTTCATAGAAGAGCATTACATATATCGTCGCGGTGGAGATGCAAAGTGGGCTATCCCCATGTGCGTCTAACTGCAAAGTGCGATATCCACCATCATTTACAGGAATAGCTCCACAAATTTACAATATTGACTTGAAGGTTAAATTTTAATTACAAGCTCTTTCTTTCCTTCTTCAGGTTTTAGTAACATTTAAACGGGATATCCCATCTTGCATTTAGCTTTGCAAGGAGATAGTCCAATTTTCATGTGAAAGTTAAAAAAGTAGTAGCACTTAAATATATTTAAACTTACAAAGGTGGCTTTAAGTTGAAATGCAAACTCGGTTGTGGGATTGTAATCTTCACAAGTTAATGCTTTCCTAGCTTTAAACTTTTCTTTGTTTGTAAGCACTGCAGAACAATTTTCGCACCAAATGATTTCATTTCCGTGTAGAAAACGACTCTTGACCTGAGTATCTGCGGTAACATATCGGATCATCTCATCGTTAAGCGAAAATACATTGTCCTTTATCTTCGCGCCAAGGAAATGGACGGTGTAACCTTGAAATTTGCGTTCCTAGGTGAAGAAGTATTAGTAATCAAATACGTTTATTTATTTAAAATAATTTCTTATACGAAAATTCTTATTTAAAAAAAATAATTTTTAAATACAAAAAAATTCATATGAATTAAACACAATTATTACTTCGGCTAACAGAGGAAGAATTTTCTGAACACTCTCTGCCTGGAGGAAAGGATTCGCTGCATATTCCCAAAGCTTTTTGTAAGAATCGGGTACAATTAAGTCTTCCACTCTTTCAATGGTGTACATATTCGTTGCTATTAGTACTTGTTTGGCTTGCAGATTAATTCCTACGGCCATGGACTGTATTTTTCGTATATATTTAGTACGACCGCGGATAACGTCGACCTCATTCCGTTGGTCTTTCCGCAAAAGCTCCGGAATATTCCGCTGTTTAAAACGGTTGTAGTCTTCGTCTATGAGCCTCCGCTTTTTAATCACGTCTTCTGGGGTTGGGGATATCTGTTGTTGCGTGCAATTAGTAGTTGTTTCGTCCTCATATTTCGGAGCATCAATTGCTGATGTATTATACCAAGGTGGCTCATGCTGCTTTTCCATAAATTGTTTCGATTTCATGTCCCTATACGTGCTCCAATCTAAACCTTCTATGGTGACTTCACCATAGACTTCATCACGAGACTCAATAACTGGCGGAAATATGGTTTTAAAGAATTTTTGGGATAATTCTTTCGCTTTAGCCTTCCACATGTCGTTATCATCAGTGACCTAATAATTTTAATTAATTATAGCTTCAAACAATTTCAACAACTTAATTCATTTTCATAACTTTAACCAATTCCAACAAATTTCAATAATTGTAACAAATATAATCGATTTTACCAAAAACAAATTTTCATTTTAATCAATTTAAACAAATTTTGAAAATTGCCACAAATTTACTAATTTTAACCAAATTAATTCTCACTTTAACTGATTTTAGCAAATTTTAATAATTCCAACAGTTAAGAATTTGTCATTACTAATTTGAACATCGGAACCAAAGGTTTATAAAAAATTGTGATTAGTTATTATTATTGTTACTGTATATCTTACCAAACTGGAAAAGTTGCGTATTTCCGATGTTATTTGTCCGCCGGCAGAGTTCTGAAAGTTTTGAATTTTATGTTAGTTATCAAGGATACCAAGACATTGATTTTAATAAATAAATAAATAAATAAATAACGTATTGTTGCTTAAGTAACAATCAAACATACCTGTGGATCTTCCCGTCCTTCTCCTAGACTTCCAGGTATGCATTGCAGACTTGTCAATATTAGGATTAAACATGTTTGCTTAATGATCCTAATGGAAATGCCCTCTCCTCCCATTATTGTAACTTAATCTTACACATTAAACTTGTACATTAATCGAATGTCTAAACATTATTCTGAAAGATGAAGACGGCGTACTTTTTAATATATACAGGAATTTGGCAGCAACTCTAATGCACGTATTGTAATTATAACGATTTTTAAACTGAAAACCAAGAGTTTACTATGCTGTATTATAATATTAGAAAATGACGTTCTCAAAGTAACATTAATTTTAGTACGGAACTCTCACATATTCCTTGTCAAACAAACTTGATTCTATTTATATAATATTATTTTTACATAAAGAAATATTTTATTGGAGACCAATTTCAAACGGCAAAATTTAGATAAATGAAAGGCGTTCCGGTTTGGATATCGTCGGTTAAACCAGCATAGGTGCTATTTTACTTTTAAGCTAATTTGCATAAGTGCTATTCTGTTTTTACTCACTGTCAACTGTGCATAAAAGTGCTATTTTGCTAGATTTATTAAATTAAGCACTGCAATTGTATTTATCCAAGCACAACTTTTTTAAATTAATAGTACTCACTAAATAACGCACACATGTGTACACACATTATTCACTTATGAAATATAATAATAAAATGATTTAATTCGTATTCCTTACTGGGATTATTATTGTACAATAAAATCAATATTTATTTCAATTAATGTTTAATTTATTAATTATTATTTTAATAAATAAAATAATTTCTTTAAAATTAAATGTTGTTTAGAATTGAACAAAATTTTAATTTTAATAATTTACCAAATTAAATTGAGCTAATGATTTTATTACACAATGTTTTAATTAAATTTAGTAATTTATTAAAACAAATTATTTTAATGTGTAATAAAATAATTATAATAATTTACTTTAATTTGATTTATAAAAATAAAAATTATTATTATTAAATTCGTTGAGAAGAGAATTGAATTGAACTGAATATTATTTTTTAATTTCCCGCATTGTAATATTTTTGAAATAGGAATGGAACGTGAAAAATTGTGACGTAAATGACCGCCAACGAGCCTTTAATGTTGGGGAAGTACGAGACAACAGTCCTTAGCATGTGCAAAATAGGAAAATAGCACTTCTGCAAAGGCAAAATTCTACAAAATTAACATAGCGCTTATGCAAATTAGCTAAAAAGTAAAATAGCACCTATGCTGGTTTAACCGACGATATGTTAAAGAGTATACAGGAACAATCAAATATTTCAATCGGCAATTTGTACCAGAACGACAAAGATCTTTCCCCAGACAATGCATATGACTGTCTGTCATATGTTTTAACATTCATTATATATTATAAGCTCGTAAGTACACACAACGGAAGTTTTTAATGGACAGCATGAGACACTCAAATGTACGTACATTTGTATATTAACATCAATTCAGTGGATTTTTAGCTCTTGGGAAGGATTTTGCCTAACTATTTTATATGAATATACATACGTACAATTGCACATTTCATGCATGCTCAGTAAAGAAGATTGCCTTGAAAGTAGATCCTAATTCCTGGAGTGGTTTTCTAGGTATAAGTGGTATGTATGTATCTAGCAGTATACTGGATCAAGTGTTTACAAGAATAAGTAGTAATTTAAAATACAATTGGACGGTTCCTATATAAGAAGAAAGATTATAGGCGGGATGGGCTTCTAAATTGAGTTTGATTTATTAGGTTTGCAGAACTTGTGTCAGGCAAGTGCAATTAAGCCGTGCTAGAAATAAAAATCCGGCTGTGTAACATTACATATCCTATTTAAACAACTTGTATACATATAATTATTCTGTCTGTGAATTCTGAGTTCACACAGTGAGTGTATATAGGGACAAATACGAAGGCCGTGCAACTTCTTGCTTCTGGCCCTAAGTCAACCTATCATCTTTGCTCGCATAGAACGGATAAAGATCGATAAACCGTATTCGTTCGCCGGTATTTGTAAAAATGTTATTTATATTTTGGTAGTGTAGTGTAATGTTTCTCTTTGGTTGTAATTATTACTTATTTTCAACTTTTAATTATCTTACATGTACTTACGTAAATGTTTTTTTTCATAATGTTCATCTGCAGTGTTCGCTCGTAAATATTTCATGATTATTTGACTGGCTACAACTCATCACGTAAAGTTTAATTTTCCTTGCAGGCATACACAATTCCGGTTTGCAGTTTACTTTGCAATAGCTCGTTTGCATGATGTTAATTTGTCCTGTGTTTGCATTTAGGAATATCAGTGAATGTTTTAAGAACTGCAGTTTTTCTCAGTTCTCCAGGTGGACGTGCTCATTATTTTTATAATGTTTAGAGGGTGTTCTGTAAGCTATAATTAAAATTACGTCTAAATGATGTTTAAAGTGAAACAAGAAACAATTGCAATTTAACTATACAGCTATCTTAAATTTTCTAAGTGTTGAAATATTTGACTTTCAGAATATGTGAGATTTCCATTAAAACAGCTGGAGAGTATCTAAATGTCGGAAAATAAGGCTAAACCCAACGAAAGGAGTTCTTTCGTAAAAGAGAATTTTGTAAGTTATTATTATTGCTATTATTCATCCAGTAAAATTTCAAGTAGCAATCACATTTAGCATCTATTTATATTAATTGTTTGATCATTTTCCGAATTTTGATTCCAACAATTAAGAAAAGTATTACATTGTGTTGAATATTATATATAGTATATTTACAGTAATATTTGATGGACGGATAAAACTCCAATACCTAAAAGAACTTAAATCTGAGCGAATATAATACACCGGACTCTCGCTATAAGAGACCTCCATATAAGAGAATACTCTCTAGATATCCGTTGGGCCTGCATGTCATACATAGTTATATGCATACATACTTGCTCTCTCTATAAGAGAATTCCTATATAAGATTCTGATTTTGGTGATTTATAGCGTTCTCTTATAGCGAGAGTTCAGTGTAATTGCAAAAAAACTGAAACAGGACATATTCATTGTATTTGTCACTACTTGTATAAATTAAGTTTTCTGTTCCACAGAATTATTAAACTGTTAATTTAGTCTGTAATTGACTCCAAGGGTGCAATTTATTCCAATTCTAAATGCAATGAAATTAATGAAGTCATAGCGGCGGCGTCGGGAGTGTGAAACATAAGCTTTTAATTATTTGAACCTTTTTGTATATTAATTATTGTTGAAGGCCTAACCGAAGGAGGATATTACACATAGTTTGGTTTTATTCTAGAGCTGTTGTTGAATTAGTTAAAGTATCCGTCCAGATTTTATTGCAAATAAAACAATCTTGAGGGCTATTCTGGTATATAAATTAAAACTGGCAAATTACTAAAGTGCTATGTCGCCAGGCTTGTACTTAATTGAACATTTACATGCAAATGCTACCCTTTTTATTTAAAAAAAACCTAACTTTTTTATAGGAGAAGGTAGAAATTATAGGTTGATTGAAGTGACTGTAAACCGGCTAAATACATACATAATAATCCAGATTTAATAAGATTTTTATATTTTGATTGATTCACAGGAGAAAAACTTGCAAATCAATGAAAAACCCTTGGACCGAAATGAGGAAGAGGAAATGCAGGTTTTACTCAAAGTCCAGGATGCGACAAAAAACCTTTTCGGGGTAGAAGACGAGTCCTTTGGTTGCAGTGCATTCGTGTCCATTGAAAGCGACACAAAAAAAGTATGAAAAATTTCGAGTACTATATTCTTACTAAAGTTTTTGTAATATGATAAAACTTCCGGTTCCAGGATGATCGTCTACAAGTGGAAGAATTGGAAAAGGACTTTGCGAAGTTATGTTCACCAGCGCAGAATAGAATAAAATATCTTGCGGTAGGCATTTTTTTTTTATTTTTCACCAAAACACTATTATCAAATATCGTCGACGAAGGATCTGAAAGTACCAACTGCACGCGTGGCTAATGTCTTAATGTACATACCAAAAGCCTCTTCACAATAATGTCTAAACATACCAAAAATCAGAACTCCACGCTTAAACATTTATGGTACTTTTTGACTTTAGAATTTTGAGCGTTCCCGCGTTGGTACATTAAGACACTGGCAAGTGGTGCAGTTGGTACTTTCAGATCCTTCGCCGACGATATGTTAATCGACCGCTTATTTATGTGCATGTAGGTAAAAATGTTCCGATACGAAGATGTGCACGAAAATGATGACGGTCGAACTATTATTGAACATCAGAGCCGCAATCATGCAGATTCAGAAATTTTGTTGGTAAGGGAATTATCTTTATTTTATCTTTTACGTCAGTACGAAACAGATACACAGGACTCTCGCTATATGAGACCTTAGTTTAATAGAACTCACTTTTGAAGGTTTTCTGTAATGTACATAAGAACGCTATATTAGAAAATTCATTTGAAAGAAACTAGCTTTTGTAAAATGTCAATTATTTTTTTATAGGATAAACCTTTAGAGATCGAGGAACAAAATGAAATTATTACTAAATTCTATTATCATCAACTGAGGCAAGAACTTAATGAGCTGCATTTTCCACTCGTAAGTTTGTTGTTATTTTAGTCTCAATTTCATTGAAAAAATTATCAAAAATGTATGCCTTAATTTGTGTACTGTCCGCAGGTATATCTTGAAGAAATGGTTTACGATTTCCGGCAGGGGCCAGATCTTAAACTATTAGTAAAAGAAATTGTGGCGATGAAAAGAACGGTTGACGTTACTTTATGGCAAAGACAACTGAAATACTTCCTCACAATTTTAAGCTTACTTCTAAGCCTGGGTTATATTTTTGTAATTGCTGAAATGAGCAGGTTTTACTACATGTACAAAGGCACACTTTGGTGTTCCTTCTGCTTACTTTCCATCATTGTTCCAGCAGTTGGAGTTTCTATATTCAATATGTTATTGTGAGTAACATAATAAATTTTGTTGTACCTTATCGGCTAAATTTCGGAAAATTTTCCAGGAAGTATTATTAAATAATACTGTAATTGAAAATAAACTTTTTGCAGGCACTACGACGAGAATGCATACGAAGATGGAGAAAATTCGAAAAGTGGAGGAAAATGGAAAAAATTAAGTCACCGAGTTTTACTGTCCGTTCCGTTTTTGACGACACTCTTACGGTTAAAAAGCCAAAAATTTGTAAAACATTGAATTTAAAAATTTTTAACAACGCTCTGCTCCTTGAAAATGGAATTTCTCACCTGAATATTTAACTTCTTAGGGATATTTCTATACTCTTCAAAGGATTTCCAAAACAATGCCCACCCAAAAAATACGCGTATTGTCAAGAGAGCAGATTCATATGGCAGTGCACACAAGTTGAAAGGATTGATGCACAAGCTCTTCGCAGCATTGAGATTTTCCTAATGGGAATTTGTGGTGTATTTCTCTGGTTTGCGTGTCAGAGGAAAATGTTAGAGGACACTATGGTCATGGTTACAACTGCGGCAAAATCAGCTAACACGTCTATTGAAGATTTCCAGTCCTCATTTCATTACTTTAAAATTTGGGAAAAGAATATTAAATTGAAAATGTGGACTACCTTCGTGATTTACTCTAGTTGGAGTCTTATTTTCTATTATTGTCACCAATTTCTTTCAAAATCCAAGTCTAAATACTACAAAAGACAAAGCAGTAACAAGGATTTCTTGGTGATACTCTCCATTCTCTTCTTCGCTTTGGATTGGTATTCAGACATAGTGCTGGCCATTCAATATGGCTTCTGTGGGGAAACCGAAATCTGTGTGCTGACTCTGACGTTCATAGCGATTCCAGCTGTACTAAGTGCATTTCTCAGCAAAAGAATGTAAATTGTAATTAATAAACTAACATATAAAATAATTATTTTAAAACCAAATATTATCGGACTATATTTGCGCATAGGTTTGATCAAGAAGACAAACTTAATCAAGACGGGAGAGATCAAGATGGAAAACGTCCAACTGTTAAACGGTCAATCTATCGATGGACGGTGTCGATTCTGCAACTTGGCCCAATTCTAAGGTATTTTTAAAATATGTCCAAGAATGAATACGAAGTATAAGCATGATATTATATTATTATGATGTATGTATAATTGCATAGTTTTCTTATAAAAGTATAAAAATGTAAAGCTGCGGTCAGTATAATGGTAGTGTTTAATAGGAATTTGAAAACACTGCGTTATGGTGTTGGAGAAACCATAAGATACTACGTTCCAAGAAACGCAAAATATTATCAAAAGGGTAGAACCAACAACGCCGATATTTTATTTCTGCGTATGGTAGAGCGTTATCTAGAGGCTGCTCCACAATTGATGCTACAAGTTTACTTCTATTACAAAGTATACTTCCGCGTCCTTCCCAGCATAGCCGAATGGAAACCGCGTAAAACAAACACAGCCTTTACAGAAAAACCGATTTGGGCGGAATCTAAACACTGTTATTTAGGAAAATCTGAACCCATATTGTTGCGTAAGTTTCTTCCAGTTTATGAGTTTTACTTTTGAAAGATTAATATGGAAAACAATTATGTACTATTAGTACAAAATAGTAATGATTGATTTTTGTTTCCCAGTTGTCGCCATTGCTACTTCAGTTCTAAGCCTTGCAAAAGTTTTCACAACGCTGAATCATACTGGTGTGATAAATAAAACTAAAAGCTTACAAACGGAATATGACACATCGTTAAGTAAATCCAGGAAACGGGCAAATTGGGAGACATTTTATCTCTATACGTTTGGAATTCTTGCAAACTTGTGCGTCATAGGCAAGTTCTTGGACAATTGACTTTTACTACTTTTGTAGTTAAAAAATTTCATATTTTTATACTGGCAGTAACCAATTTCATTACGATGATTTTAATCATTTAGTTTTCCGAATGAACACCCTCGTTATAATGGCAGCGAATAGCTCCACGTACTTCCTTGTGGCTTTTTTTGCACTTCATTGGGCCATTCAGCTGGTTTATAATAACTACGTAGATTATAGAACATTAAAAGTCGAAGGCAAGTCATATTTCAAGTACTTCAATTTGGTTGATTGTGTTGTTGCCGGGGCCCAGATTTTTGCCTTTGTAAACCGGTGCAATGGGACTTTTAATGAGCGTCAAACAATGTGGCGGCGATTGTTTCAGTATTTAATCTTTTTTATTGAAGATAATGCTATGATCATGTTTGTGTTCAATTATGCGGGTTTAGAACCATCGAATTTCATCGAGTTTTCAGGTTTTAAACAAAAGTTTGGGATTCACGCTGTAACGTATTTTATTTTAATGCACGGGATATTTTTCTTTGGTGTTATTATACTTATAATTCCACCATGCTTTCGTCCTAGCAAAAATTCTAAAGGAAACGAACTAAATTCAAATATTGCTGAATCAACGTAATTCATTTAATCAGAAGTATTTAATTTCAATCGGATATTTTGATGAAGCAACAGTGTCTGTGCTATTGCTGGCAGTGCTACACATTTTATTGCAAAAATTAGAATCAGAACAGACATATTAGGATTTAGTAATAATTATTAAACGATTGAATTAGTTTTCTAAGTGTGGTCTTGATTTATAAAATGTATAAAAATTTTGATGTAACCAACCACATGATTTTGCATTATATGACGATAATAAATATTATGTATACGTATGTACAATATTAAGCTGTAAGTAAGTCTATTACATAATTTCAACATAAGAGATTTAGATGATTTGCGTACAGGCTTGGGAAGGCAAATTGTTTATTCCAAGTAACAATAAAGCATTGGATTTTGAATTTAACGGAATATCTGTCACGTGTTTACGGTCCCCTTTTTTGCAATTATCATATATTTGAAATAAAAAGTAATAAAACAGAAGCATGTTCAGGTTTTCAGTACTTTACACACTTTTAGTTTTATTTGCATAGTGCTATTAACACAAGTGCGCCAGCAAAATACAAACGAAACGATAAATTGGTGAGAATATTTTGTGTACTCGAAGATTATTTAATCTCCACGCGCCTTGACCTTTTTATAGAATTGTAACCTCTATGTTCTTTTAAACCATGGGATTATCATAGGTCTTATTATTACACATATATATGCATACTTGACCATTATTAACTATTTACAATCATGAACATGCATCCTAATAAGGCCGATTACGGCGTAATTGGCAATTACAAGATTACAACAATAGTGATATAACCCTAACATTTTAGCTTTTAAATTGACTTAGCAACAACTGTGCTAACTTTGTCATTGTAATTTGCGTACAATGTTAGAAATGATAGAAAATATAGTGAAAACAACTTTACAGGATTCAACTGGAATCAATAATGTGGACAATCTACCACCCGGCGTCTGCAAGTTTGACATGCAAACAGACGTCAAACAATATTTTATCTATTCATTAAATCCACATAAATACAAACGTTGTAGACCAAAATTATCACTCGAGGTAATCATTTTTAATTGAATTGATTGCATTTAAACAGGATCAAGATGAAATTCGTCATATTTTTTAGCGCGTTTTTCGTTATGGTAAATTTGTTGTCATCTAATACAGTTAAATATAAAAAGTAACTTATTATTAACTAAATTTTTAACTAAATTTTTAACTAAATTTTTAACTAAATTTTTAACTAAATTTTTAACTAAATTTTTAACTAAAAAGTAAAATATTTTTTGGATGTGTTTTGTACCTTGAACTAAAATTGGATTCTATAAATGTTCTTTTATATTAATTAGGCTTACGGAATGCCTTCACCACAAACGTTAAGAGAGAAGCTACCAAGTTTTTCACAACCTGATGTGGTCCCAACAAAAGGTTCCCGTGTACTCAATCAGCATATAACAATTTTTGAACTATCAGATTCATCTCGACCACGACCGGGAAATTTTAACTTTCCAAGTTTGACACTATTTAAACCAAAGAATCTACCCGGCTTTGCTTTACCAGGTGGAGTCGTTACCGGGTAATCCTCCACCACTATCTAGATATGACGCGACTACAGTGACATCAAAAACTTTACAACCATGCTAACCAGTTCCACGGCAAGCCTAAATATGGTCCTGCCATTTATTTAAAAATTCTAAATCTCATTATTATTTTAATATCTAAAACTGAAGGGCAGCTTTAAATCCGTTCAATATGTATTTGTATTTGTATTTTGTATTGTTGTGATTTATTGCGTCTGAGGCCGCAGCCTATACACAAATCATTTGACAATCCATTTACATATTGAA
>JAQGAK010001897.1:0-25371 GCA_034696945.1 Lipothrix lubbocki
AATTGATGGTGGTTGTCTCATCCTGCATCTAGATACCATTGGAGTTATACCAATCTGCATCTCCACCGACGATATGTTTATAAATGATGACGTAAATTCTTTAGAGCCAAATCTGTTGTATGAAATGTGCTAATTCTTATGTCAGTCAGGAAATCTCTTCAGTTTGGAATATTTTTATTTGATGATTTTCCCTCCTAATTAACACAATGACAGGAGTGTGGATGTAACAGTTTAAATTCTCCCGTTTTGTCATAACAAATTTTACAATTATGAAAAAGTGCATTATGACTGGGAATATAGGTTAAACGAAAGTGCAGGGAAAATTGCATTCATGACCGTTTTGACAGTTTTTGGAAAGCATCTCTATGACAAGCGTTGACTTTCTTACTTATAATATTACTATTTGAGAAGGTGTGAATTTTGAGGTTAATGTTGTTTTAAGATTGGATTGCACAATGATAATTATACATTGTCTTTATTGTTATTTCAACAGCATAAATTTAACAGCCCTAAATGTTTAAAGCAGGATCACAATAATAAGAATATGTTGTTTTCGTTAAAAAAATAAATTTAGAATTTATTTTTGAATTTCAACAGCAGGAGGAACAACAAGGGTCTTTTTCAAAAAATACCATTCAATTTCACAGAAATTATAAAGGTAAATAATCAATTTTTTGAAATGCGTTGAAAATGTAATACTAAATACAAATCATTTAAATTGTAATTATTTACTCAGGAAAGTATAGGAGGAATATCTTTTACGAAGAGAAAAAATACAGAAAAATGAAAGTATTTAGGATTATAATAATAGGAAATCACATTTTGTATCAGTTTTTTGATACAAAAAAAATAAAGGAAGAAGCATTCATAGAAATTTTATATACTGGGAATTATTTTATTCAACCTCGACGAGGTGGGGCTGGTTGAGCACGGAGTGGAGCTTGTTGTTGGGCACGGAGGCGCTGTTGATTGGCGTTTCCGTTGATGATGTCCAGGGCGCGTTGGATCTCAGCTGGGATTGGAGGGGCAGTGGGGAGATGGGAACCTTGGGGAACGAATCCGTTCTCATCGGCGGTGTAAGTCACGGAGAGGAGTTCTCCCTCAGGGGAGTAATGGCTGTAGGCACCGGAGATGGATTGGATGATGTCATCTTGAGGAGCACCGGGGTTCTTGATGTACCCGCTCTGCTCAGCCTTGGTCCCATCGGAGGTTTCGTAGGCCCAACGGAAGGAGCCGTCCCCTTGGTTGGCCTCATTTTCGCTGCGGAGGAGAGTCACTTCGGGTCCGGCAGTGCGGACGGGGGGTTGTGGCCGGAATTGGGCGGTGGCGATGCCAATGAAGGCAGCGATGAGGACCTATTTTTGTCAAAATTGAAAATTCCTGATTAATTTTAGTGTATTTTATTAAGATTATTTTAGTTTTCATGTCCGCCATTTTGTTTTTTCAACTTTTTTCGAAGAAATTTTAAACTTCTTTAAAATCTGTTTTTTTTAATTTAAATAAATAGCGACGATTTCCAATTAAATAGCGGCAATTTTCCAATAAATAGGGACAATTTTCAAATAAATAGCGACAATATTGAAAATTACAGCGTAGAAATTAAACCGACGAAACTCCAAAAGAACTAAATCACTAGAAGGAAAACGTTCTAATGTTAACCAGCAAATGTGCTAATTTGGCTAAAATGCTGTCGCAACTATTCCAGTAAATTTCTGAGCAAAAACTGGAACAAATAAATTTTCCCAGCAAAATCTAAATTGATTTTGTAAAAATTTACCGACAATTACAATTAAACATACGAATTTGTAAACACCCTTAAAAAATTAATTTTGGTAAATTGGTAAATTTTTTTTTGTTAAAATTTTAATTAGGCTCAATTGACGAGAATTGTTTGAAAAAGTAGAAAATAGTCGGATTTTGCGCAAAACTGGAAAAAACGCGTGAAAAAAGTCCAAATTTGGTGTGAAATTAAAAGTTTTTGTAGAAAATTGGAAAAGGTTTATGTGGAATTAGCAAAGAATTTTAACGAAAAACTTACGATTTTCATCATCGTGGAAACAATTAGTCTAACGGGAGCTGATAATAGGTGAAGAAGAGCAGGAGGATTGATAATTTGGTGGAAAAGACAGTTTCTTTTTATACTGTCGACCGTCAAAGCGTCAAAACGAGTCCCATCTCCCATCCAGCCGTCACATGTCAAACAGCCAAAAAACGCTCAATATGCACAAATTACAGGCATATATGTATACATAAGAAGTATCTACGTGAAATCTTCTTCATCCCAAAATCTTGTCTGACGCTTGAGTCAATAGAGAAAAATACATATATATAGGAAAAACAGTTCAAAGGAGCCCACAAAACTTTACATTACATACCCAAAAGTCACAAGTCAGACCTCTATAATGAAGTATTATTGCAGTCTTTTGGGATCATTACTGTTACAGGTGCATTTGGAATTTTTGGGGGATTTATATAATGGACATCAAATTGCATATGTTTTATACACATAAATTTACCTTTGCACATAATATTTTGCATTATACACATTATTTCAACTTATTTTGCATTACTCGTATAATTTCCCATTAGTTTGCACTGTACGTATAATTTCCCATTAGTTTGCATTATACCTATAATTTCCCATTAGTTTGCATTATATGTATAATTTTCCACCAGTTAGCATCAATAGTATTATTGTACAAGTTTCTGTATAGCGATATGCCTTTAAAAAAATAATTCCCCCGTATTTAATTTGTAATATTAAAATAGTCGTCGTCCCTCCAGCCGCATTAGCATCCTCACCTTTCAGCCATTTCAGCATCTTCAGAAGTCAAACAATAGGATTAAATATTTTTGGGAAAGGTACTACGTACCCCATTAAGAACAATAAATGACTCTTAAGTTTTCATCCCATTAGAATTACATGCAATTACATATGTGAGAATATTACCTGCAAATTGCAATTGGAAAGGACCTTTAAAATTTCCCTATACATATAGTCGGCCAAGTATACAAAAGTACTAAATTTTGTGTTGGAGGGATACAAATTGGTACTTTTGGATCCTTAAAATGACAATTAAATTCAAACACACTATATATAGTTTTTATAAATTATGGTGGATGTCTCATTTTGCAGCTTTAGGAACGCATATATGGAAATAGCCAATTTTGCATCACATGGAGATATCTCATTTTGCATCACGTGAAAATAGCTTATTTCGCACCTCCACTGACGATAAGTTTCAAAGATATAAAATGAAAATAAATATGTAACAGATATCCCATTTAAATGCACTGGAATTTACAAGTGTAGAATTATATAGGATTGTGTACATGTAACGTACATAATACAAATTTGACATGCGTACTTATCACCATTATACAATTATGTGCATAATAATAAAAACTAATAAATATACGTACACACAATTTAAAATCTTCTGGTACACACTATTAACGACAGCAAATAACGATTGCAATTATGTATTATACACGAATTTATTCCCCAATTGAAATCCCACGAACAAGCACTTACTACGGCATTTATAGAGGTAAAACATGAAGGGGTATAGCATAGTTAATTGCATATGTACATATGTAAGACATTTTATAATGTAAATATATGTACATGTATAGGAGTAATCTTCTAATGAGCAAATTTTAGGGAATATTTTACAACATATGATACTGTATGTTATATAGACTATAGACAATTTTCATTACCTCGCCGTTTACTAGACATAAAAAAATTACTAGACACATTAAAGTCACTTAACGCTCCTTGTAATTCTCATCATCCCCTTTCAATAATTATATTAAACAGGTAGAGGTACAAGTACATTTATTGTACAAGAATCATCGCATATCTTGATGTGTCTTCCACAGTGTTTTTGTCACGGAAAGCTATGAGATGACTGGGGGGTGTTAAGATGCAAAATTTACTGAATGTACATTTGCGTGTGGGATTTGAAATTTAATTGCTAATATTGTTTTAGATAGGAAGAAATGCATAATCCCTTATTGCCTTAGGAGTCAAGATCGACAACAAAATGGGATTTGTGCTTACATTGATCAAGGTTCGATTACCATTTAAATCAACAAATCTTTTTTTTCAAGGAAATTAGTTAGGAAATGGCATGCTGTCATTTAAAATGTATGGGATATTAAAGCAAAAATAATTGTTGGATAATAATAGAACATAATTATAAAATAATTAATAATTATTTTAAATTAGGTGCTTCGTATATATAAATCCGTCTTTATTTAGTAAATTCACATGAATTGTGAATTAAAAGTGGAAAATATACGCAAAATATATCTACAAATTTCCCACAATTTTGTCCAAATTTTCCTTAATTTGTTGGAAGTTTTCAGTAAATTGTTCTAAATGTTCGGTAAATTGTTCTAAATGTTCAGTAAATTGTTCTAAATTTTTCTAATTGTTTTAAAAATCTAGTAAATTTTTCTACATTGCCCGTAATTTTTTTTTCAAAAATTTTATCTGCACTTTATTCAAATTCTTACAAATTTTCATGGGATTTTGTTTAAATTTTCCTTAAATTTTGTTTGAATTTTCACAGATTTTGTCCCAATTTTTCCTTATTTGTTACCAAATGTTACGTCTGAATTTTCGTTAAATTTGGTTCCAAAAAACCAATTCATAAATAAACTCATAAACTCCATTTTGGTTTGAGAAATCTTATACAATAAAGCTCATGTTTTCCATTTTGTATCCCCACGGAAAAATCGCTAACAAACAGGCTAAAACCATATAGAAGAATGTACTGCATGCGAAAAGGACGTGCGAGAAAACCAGTCTGATTGCCCATGTAAGTGTTTATAAAGCATTTATGTGCAGAATTTATATCAATACACTTGAACACACGGGGCTTTTATGATGCTATTTATCATTTTACCTTTAAAGGATCACCTTTTAGACTGTTACTGATCCCATTGCTACTGACGCTTTATTTCATTCCTTTTTCTTCTCTCTTCGTAGGTCTTCTGCTTTTTTTCTCTCCGTCCCTCTCCCATCCTTACTTCACTTATCCTTCAAGCCCGTGCATCTGATTCACCTGCCGATAATCTTCTGAATAATTTTTACGTTTTGCCTATTCATGTAATAATTAGTATGTAATTTACCTATCCACGTATATGCAGTCACAGTCCAGCCAACCTCCACGAGTTATCAACACAAAGGTAATAGTAGCTCAATACTTGTTATTGTTGTAATGGCCGTTTACCTATTAAAGCCATTTTGCGATTATTTACGGATGCATTTTAATGGGACACTGCTCATTTATTATATCGTCTTTGAAAAGGCAAAAACAACTGTCTCTACACAGTTGCTAAAACATGCAATTAGAATGACTACAGCTCACGAATATTATTTTGAAAGTTTGGAATGCAAAAGTGACTATCCTGCTTATTTACCATTGCAATCGCACATAAGCGGTAGAAACTGCGGAATATTTTCCCTACCTACAACGTGCATGACTTAGCGAAGTTTCTATAGCAACAGCGGATTTTGCTTCCCGTAACAGCGCTATACTAAATAATGTAAAAAATAGCCCAAGCTTTTAAACGAGATAATCAGTTTTGCCTTAGATTATTTGTGAAATATCTTGTAACCGTGAAGTCATTCTTCCGTTTTAGCAACTGTGTAGATAGATAGTTGTGTTTGTTTCTTGTAGGTTATAAGCATAACACATACTACTGTACATGTACGTAAGATGTTTAAGTCCTTTGAACCATCATGGCCTTTACACGCTCCTATGACCATTTGAACATTCAGTTTGATGGGTTTTAGTTAAACGTGCATATTTATAGCCAATATTATGTATTTCTTTAGGAATTTAAGTAAATTCAGCATTAATTCTTTTTGGTAAATTCAGCATTATTTTTACACTCCTACCACTTTTTCACATTATTTTCTTGATTATTATTACTTTTATGACCTGGACACCGCTCGTTGGTGTTCCTCTCTACATACATAATTGGCCTTCCAGGTAATTGATGATGAACAATTGGCACATAAATTAGACTGGTTTAAAGGCAAAAGAAGGAGAAGAAGCAGAACGAGTAAATTTTGTGGATACATAAGTGCCGATTTATTGCTCCCCTTCTCCTTTTCCCCTTTTCTCGAAATTCCGTGCGTGCTTATTTTGCTTGATATTTGCTTATTGGCATTTGCTTCATTTGCTGTTTGTGTGAAGATGCTTCACATGCTTTTTGTGTGAAGATGCTCCACTCTATATGTGTGAAGATTTTTTACTGTGTGTGTATATTTTTTGCTTTGAAAGTGTTAAGATGCTTCATGTTTGTTATTGTGAAGATGCTTGCAATTTTAGTTTTGGCTTGGTTATTGCCGTCCGACTGTTGATATGGATTACAAATTTCGTATATAGAAATACAGTTGCCATTAGTGCAAGTTTGCTGGATTTTTCTTCATTGACATCACCCTTCATGCGCCCAACTGCCTAAATGATTTTTATTATTTTTATTACCAATGCACACTTTAGGGAGGACAATAGAATACGAATTGGGCAGAATCGCAACCTTTGTGGTTGTACTTAATTTTTATTGCCATGGGGTTTTTCTTGTTGAATATCTTCGATATTTGCATGCAATGCTGCAGGTTTCCGGAGCTTTGGGCCAAAATCCTTTATATGGAAATAATTGCACTTACACGTGAACTTGCCATTAATATTGGCAGTTGTATTCTGAATTTTGGCCAGCAATAAAATAATATTACTAAAGCTGTTAACGCGAGAAAAACCAACACTTGTTCTGAATTCGTGGTTACTAAAAGATTTTGATAAGTCAAGATTTACTGTTTTTTCTTAGAATCAACAAACAAATTAATAGGTTTTTACAAGATTTGGCATTTTTAATACATTTTATGAAAAATTAGTATACACAATTTACGCATTTTTTGGTTAAAACTTTGAAATTTATGGTAAAAATTGTCTAAATTTGTCAATTACGCTGCTTAGAAATTTTACTAAAATCCTTAAATTTTTAAATGTAACTGTTGTAATTTTACAATAAAATGATTCAAGTTTTCAGTCAAAACGGCTACATTTTGTGTGAAAGTTATTTAAATTTCATATCAAAATGTGCCCACAATCAATAGAAAATCATAGCATGAACAAATTTTTAAGCAAACCTCTATTAAGTAAGTTAAAGATTGTTTTAATCTCCTTGGAATTTCATTGAAAGTGTTCTTAGCCGGACCACTTAGTAATTTTTTAGATAACGCCTATTGGGAATTCAGAGAATTAACATTTTCTCCAAAAACGGGATTTGATATTAGGTAATACTAAATGCCCATACATATAAATATACAGGTAAACATATCTGTTTCTCTCAGACACACGAATTTTTTGTGTCAATGAGATTTAATTTTTCCAAAGATACCAAACCGGTAAAGGAAATCTCCAGAAAAATTAGCAACCTTAACCAATTTACGACTACACGACAGCTGGAATTATTTTCTAGGAAAACTTGTCCAACTCTCCATGCAGACAAATATTTGTGAGCATGCACCTATTTTTATGTCCAATTATCTCACTGACTCGCTGACTGACAGCACCACCTTAGATTTCCAGATTTTTATGGATGTGTCAAGAATTCTTTTAATTGTCGTTCCGTACAGTAATAAAATTGTTCAAAATTGCACACAATTCCACACAACAATTCCTATTAAAATGAATGCAGCAGGGTGGGAGAGCCCGACCTTGCTACAGAAAATTTTAAAGCATCAGCTCTTTATCTGAAAATCTTTAACAGCAACAAGTCTCGACATTAAAAATTTTAACATTGAGGGTAATTTGGCAATAAAGGGTAAACGAGACTCATTAATAATTCATATGCCACAACCTATAAGAATACCACAAAGATGACGACGACGAGAGCAGAAATCCTCTGAAATTTTGTTAATTGCTTACGTGCTCACTTGACTGTCATAAAACTCATTCAAGTGCATCTCTCCCAACACAACAGTCATAAACAAGTGATTAATGATTTTCGTGTTTATGGCCATGTTATTTATTTTTAAAGTGTGAGGATTACGCTCTGCCGTAAGGAATACATTGCAGGAATTGATATTGTTATGTAAAATCCTATAATCTCATGGATGGGATGGCCAGAATCCCACCTGCAGATCAATGGGAACGATAATGGAATGACGTGTATCCGCAATAATAATGATAATATTAATTCCAATGTGCATTTTCTTCAATGTTAACTACTCAGAAGACATGCTAAACGAAACAATGCAAGAACGAAACGATTCTTTTCAGTTTGGCTTGGATTTTGTGGCAGTTGTAAATCAATTGGCGGCTATAATATTCTTTATTTCACAATGCTACAGTTGTCATCGGTGGAGATGCAAAGTGCGCTATCTCCATATGTGCGTCTCTAGCTGCAAAATGAGTCATCCACTATCATTTTAAGTGCAATGTATGGAATAACTTCACTACAATTTACAATTGCCTTGCAGTTTAAATTTCAAATAGAAAAGCTCCCTCCGATTTCACAAGTTTTTATTGCAATTTAAACGGCTGGATATCTCATTTATGCACTGAATTGGTCGACGGTGGATAGCTCATCGTGCATTTAGATTAACTTGGAGATATCCGAATTTGCATCTTCACAGAAATATCTTCTTTGGCATTTTGGTTTACATGGAGACAGCCCATTTTGCATCTTCACAGACAATATCTCCTTTCGCATTTTGGTTCACATGGAGACAACTCAATTTGCATCTTCACAGATGATATCTCGTTTTGCATTTGGGTTCACATGGAGACAGCTTATTTTGCATCTTCACATACGATACCACGTTTTGCATTTGGGTTCACATGGAGACAGCCCAATTTGCATCTTCACAGACAGTATGTCCTTTAGAAATCTGGTTCAAATGGAGATAGCCCACTTTGCATCTCCACTGACAATATGTATGGGAAAAAGTATGAGGAATGAATACTTTACAAATACTTTTGCTTTCCTTTGGATTGTCATGATGAAATAATTTGTTTTCTTGATTGTTGCTCCTCCATTTCCTCTTATGTGCTTTTATTGTTGCCTTGAATAAATATTGTAATCCGCTCCTATGCCAAGAAATAAAAGAAGACGAGAAGTCTACGTGTCGTAACAAGCACATTATTTCTTTTGCCCTAAGTTATATTTAATATGCACAATTAGGTAAGACAGCCGACAGTTTAGATTTATGCACAAACTTACAATACTTATTTTGTATTGCCCTATATTATATAAAGTAATTTATTATCGCATCGTAACATGTTTTAAATTTAGATAATGAGATTAGACACGGATGCAAATTACAATATCGCACAATGCAATTTTTACGTGCGCAATGCTAAATGATATATGTCTCTAAATGAAGACAAGCGTGACAAATGTGGGGATATTATAAGAAAAAATTATGTAGTGCGGAAGCTTCCAATTTCACGCTTCGGTTTGCTGCTAGAACAAAAATAATCAAAGTATATAACTGAAGTAAAATTTATTTTAGGGCTTGCCAACTTTTTTAACTCTACTTTTAATTACTATTTATATTACATGTAATTTATTGGCGGTGCTTTTAAAATTGCAAAGATTTATGGGAATATAAAAAATTTATTGGTGAACACAATTGTAGCAACAAAATAATACCGTGCATATCGCCATTACAGGTATAATTCATTGAAATAGATACAAATATTGTTGTTGTTAAAGCGCAGAAATGATTTCCGTCAAGACAAATACATAGTCGATATATTTTGAAGGCGAAACTGATGGCTATGTCGTTTAATAGCATGGAGTTTTGCTTACATTGTTTTGTAATAGCGATTTTATACGGCGAAACCAAAATCCCGCTGTTGTCATGGAAAATCCTGCTAAGTAAGTCATGCATGTTGTAGATGTTGAAAATATTCCAGCAGTTCCTCCCGCTAATGTGCGATTGCAATGGTGAATCAACGGGATAGCCACTTTTGCATTCCAAACTTTAAAAATAATATTCGGGCGCTGTAGTCATTCGTATTGCATATTTTAGCAACTGCGTGGAAGTTGCTGTACATATTTGTCCTTTCAACAATGTTGGCTTCAATCCCCATTTTTTCGTCCACTTATATGTATTTCTTTTGCGTGTATGTACAATTGGAGCAATAAAATTAATTTGCGAACATCTCCAGCATCCAGTGCCGACGCTGTTATTCCGTACATTTGGATTCTCGTGTACATTTGATTATATGTAGTGTGCACTATTCGCATATACTTGTGAACATCACACAACAATAATTTCAAGCAATCCTGGCCAAAAACACGTGCCTACACTTCAATTTGTCGTAAATAAAAAATTATTATTTTGTAGAGTAGCGTGACTCAAGTGCAGGAGAAGTTGTGTGCCCAGTTCTAACGAGACAGCAAGGCAACTTATTATGTTACGAGTTCAAATATCTTCGATCGTCCATCATCCGAAGGAAGACACGGATGTTAGTGCTGTTTGCATACAATTTGCATGTATGTACATGTATACATATACGTAATTTTATGTAAGCATTAGTCCTCTTGTAGCTTTTGCAACATGGTCATTATCATTTTCTGCCATTACTCATGCCGCATGCACGCATGGCGTTGCCGAGTCTTATCGATATTTATTAAAGATTCCTATCATTGCTGTGGATTTGCCAGGCTTGCTTTTATAATGTTAATACATACGTGAGTAATATATAATATTGAATATTGTATTGTCGTTGGAGACACAAAGTGGGCTATCTCCGTGTGCGTTTCTATAGTACATAGTGCAAAGTGTGACATCCACCATAATTTTAAGTGCAAGGCAAATTTGGGATAACTTCACTTTTACATTGCCTTACAGTTGGAATTTGAAATACAAAAGCTCTCCTCGGTTTCAGTTTATAATTTGCAATTTCAACGACATGATATCCTATCTTGCACTCGATTGTTTCGGTGGTGGATATCTCATCTTGCAGTTAGGTTCACATATGAAGATTGTCCGCTTTGCATCTCCGCCGACTATAAAAAAAATACCTATTACATATATGTATATTGTACAAATGCACATATCGTTCGTTAATCCTAAAAGGTGCTAAAATTTTTGTAACGTTATGGCTTAAAAATAATAATACAAGCACATTTTCACGTTTAGCCGACGATATGTATGTAATATGTACCTTCTTGGATTGGTAATGTCATGGTCCTTTATGGAAGTCATGCTTTACATTTGTCCAAAATGTATTTAACAATATTGTGATTTGTATCACATAATACATTTTGACATCGTCAATGATATTTTACACGTCAGTGACACTTGCATGAACATCATTGTGCTGATTTATCAATACACCGGACTCTCGCTATAAGAGAACTCTCTCCATAAGAGATCTTTTGGGCCCACAAATCATACATAGTTATATGCTTACTAACTCTCTCAATGGGAATTCCTGTATATAAGAGACTCATTTTGTTGATTTATAGCGTTCTCTTATAGCGAGAGTTCAGTGTATGTATTGATTTCAAATCGGAATGGTTCATATGGAAAATTGTGTTGACTGCCGCATTGTTTTAGTTGGCGTGGGCTTGGAGACATTTAGGAATTCTGTTGTTGTTGGGGTGGAAACTTTTGCCTTCCGTTGCGTAATTAAATCGCGCGTGCAGTGATATGTGTATCATCGGCAGAGATGCAAAGTGGGCTATCTTCATGCGCGTCTCAAGTCTGTAGTTGCAAAGTGAGATATCCAATGTCAATATGTATAATAAATAAATATTTCGACAATATTTGATTTATCCCATTCAATTATTACACAATGCCCGATCAAAATGTATGTACCTACATAATCCACAATTGAGCACATGGCCTAACAAGATGTGATTCCATAAACAAGCGTTCTACGTCATGTCTTATTGAACAATGAACATGTATCTCTTGAAATCATGCGCCTTTTTTATTAATATTACATACATGTGAACTACATTTTTGTATGCAAATTTACATTTAAAAACATGACTCGTGCATATATTACAGCTTAAATAGAAACTGAAGATGCATCGTTTAATTTGGTTCGTTCCATCAATCTCGTTAATTCTTGAAATCTTTAACGTGACTTAAAAGTGGATGCTCGTAGGCATGATCATCGATTGGTCGTTAGGAAAATAAGGGAAATATTTGCAAAAATGTAATTACCTTTGTAGACAGAAGGAGCAGGTACACTACATAGCTATATGCATTATTATCATTATATTGACGTGTAATGATGCTGAAGACATGCAAATAACAACGATCGTTGGAATTTAATGGCGGATTATATAACGAATTTGATTGCTGTACATAAAATGTAATCAAATTCTTGTATTATTATAGTTATATATTATAGTTATATATTTTAAAAAGAATAGATACATGTCACCCGCTAAAGATCCTAATGTACCAATTTGTATTCCTCCAACGTAAAAAATAGCACTTTTAGATACTTCCTCCTATTTATGTTTTTTTCATTATAAATAGAATTATTACAGTATAAAATACACGTAGAATAAACGGAATTTGAGGAAAATCAAGGTGAATCTCTGATTTTTATATAATTTTAATTAAGTACACTTGTATTATATGACATACATATAGATATAGCAATTTTGCATAAAAACATTTCTTATTATGTCTTATTTGCATTTGCTGGATTTGTCCATCCTAAACTTTTTGTCGAATAACAAGAAGAAGAAGAAGAAGAAGCAAAACTATAATTATAATTATTGTCCTACCATTGTTCTTTCCATAAAATCGAAAATTAACGAGAGCCCCATCACCATGCTAAAGGTATACATAATTTTTCAAATAATTCCTCAAATCACAATTCTACACCGTGCTTATAAAAACATAATTATCTTCTGCTCAGGACGACCGTGAGATCCTTCCACAAATCTCAATCACGATCTGGCCGTAATAAATAAATTAGTACATTGGGACACATGTACGGGGAACATTTGCGAATCCTGTGCAATTTCCTAATTTTCTGCAATTAATTGCATATACATATTGCATGGGAAAATCAAAGAGAGGTCAGGATCAGAATTGGGAGCAAGTTTTTCCATCACAAATTTAGTTGAAAATATACAAATAAATACGTGTATGTACATCTTCTTTACACATGCAATTTAAATGGCATATTGTTGAAATACGTCAGAACGGGAACTCATTCTATGTACGTCCTGCTGATCTGCTGCACTGCAGCTGATTTCAATGTGAAGGTTATAATAAAAAGAAACTTTTGGCTAAAAAATATTCAGCTGCATTATATGTACACATTTGATTTTTAATTTAAATTGATTTGATAAATGATCTGAGAAATTGGGAAAATAATTGGGATTGGATTGATTTTTATGGGAATTTGAGGATGATTTATTATACAATATTTGGCAATATTTTTGCCTGGAAAAAATTTCAAGGATTATATTCCACATTCCATACATACTTGGAAAGTTTTTCGTTTTCCTCTGGCGAAATTTCAATTTCTGTTAAAAATAATTTTAACGTAATATTTTTATAAGATTTTTCAATGAATAAAGATGCGCTGATTAGTAAATAATAAAATACACAATAATAAATTAATTTAATCAAACGACAATATACAACATCCCTACAAATGTAAAATCAAAGGAAAAGATGTGCGCTACACCTAATAAAATAATTTGGTCAGCAAAATGCGTGAAAAAAGGAATTTAATTTAAATTGATAATTAATTCAGTTACAATTAATGCCACACGTTTATATGTTTTAATATTTCCATTTAATTTGTATTCAAAAAAGGAATTAATTTAGATTAATTATTCCATATTCAATTTTCAATTTACTTTTCTATTTATTTTTCAATGCTATGACTTGTCATTTAATGTAGAATTGTAGACAGAAATATTTTATCTCAAAATCGTATCGTTTATTCAATATTTTACAGAATTGTATTACATATTTATAATAAATCATTAAAAATCAATTAAAAAACTTGACTGAAAAGCAACAGTTTTGAAGGCTGAGAACGGCTTCCGAAGTTGTTTCACCTGTGTGTCGAATTTTGCATTGGTGGACTGACTGAGCGGTTAATTTTTTAAGGATCATCAGACACGTTTTATTGTAGAGGGATGGATGACTATGTGTACAATTATTAATTATTAAAGTCATAATATTTCATTTTTTCTTTAGAGACACTACGTGTAAACAAAGAAGAAGAAGAAGAGCAACATGAGGAATCAAGATGAGTGGAATTGAGTGGCAGAGGCGGCAAATTAATTATTAGGATGACCAAGGTAAACTGCACTTTTCCTGTCCTCCTCCTGCCTCGCCACATTGCAATAATAAATATTTGAATAGTTTGAATTAAATATTCTCATAAGAATCAAATAAGTTTTAGGGAAGCTCAGACAATTTGATTTCAATGTCTGTATAACAGCTTGGAGGTGTTAGAATTTTTAGGATTTTTTTTCCTTTTCTTTTTAACATTGAGCATATGTAAGCATATGTAAAGTAGGAATTTACAAAATAATTATTACTTGTTGCTATAATTGTTGGGGTTAAATTTACGTTTACTATAATAATTTAATTACCATAGTGTGAGCAGCTCTTTTAGTATTATGGATGCACGCTTTTAATGTTAATTTTAATTGTGATGTTAACCTTTCCTAATTTAATCTAATTAACGTAATAATTACTGTGTGGTCATATGTTGGGGTGATTTATTTGCAGAACGGGAAAACAGGAATTTATGAATGCGAGAAGCTGGTGGTTTTGAGCTTAAAAATACAAAACAGATTTTTATATACACTGGAACCTCGCTATAAAAGAACGCTACAAATCACCAAAACCTGCTATTATATAAAAATTCTCTTACAAAGAGAGCTCGTAAGCATATAACCATGTACGACATGCGAGCCCAAAGGATCCCTTATAGAGAGAATTCTCTTATATGGAGGCCTCTTATAGCAAGGTTCCAATGTACCAGACTCTCGCTATAAGAGATCTCCATATAAGAGCACTCTGTAAAAGATCTCTTAGGTTCGCATATCATACACAGTTATATGAATACTAGCTTCTCTCTAAAGAGAATTCCTATATAAGAAACTGATTTTAGTGATTTATAGCGTTCTCTTATAGCGAGAGTTCAGTGTATCATTTTTACATTTTATCTTATTTTTATTATTTGAGAAGCGTGTAATTTTATTTTTGCAGACTATTGCAGATTTTATGTTCAAAATTAATAACCAAGAATAGTATTTTACATCAAAATGTCGTCGCTTTTTGACATTTATACTTGGTTTTCTATTTAATTTTTTACTATACACTAGACCCTCGCTATAAGAGAACTCTATAAATCACCAAAATCTGCCTGTTATATAGAAATTCTCTTATATAGAGGGTTCGTATGCATATAACCATGTGCATATGATAGACGATGATAACGGATCTCATATAAAGAGAGTTCTCTTATAAGGAGATCTCTTACAGTGAGAGTTCGGTGTACGTTTAAACAAAAAAAGAAGTTACACAAAAATTTAAACAACGTTATGAACGTAGCGAAATTAGATGACACCGTTATTAACGATAACGTTTTTGTCAACCAAGGAGCGCCAGTTAAAATAAGAATCGAAACGATTTTACCACGTCTGTTGGCGGCCCAAATTGAAATGGCGAATTGTTTTAATTTTTATTTACTTACTATACCACAAAATTCCACCACTAGCTTTTTATTAATCAACGCGAATGGCTAGTACTAACAAATAACAGCAAATAGCCTGAAAAGTAAAGTTGCTTTTCCGCCCTTAAAAGAAATAAACAAGGATTGTCTGGATTTACTGCTATCATAAGTGTAGTTTAGAAAATAATTTTAATGAATGCTTAAGTCCCTGGTAAAAAAGCAACTTTCCAAAAATTTTAAAAACCTACCGACAAAATGAAAAAAACGGTCATTTTATAGTGACCAAATGATTTTAAACCATTATGTACGTTTATTAATATAAATTTTGTGTAACTTACAAATATAAAATAGAAATGCCGACAAAAATTTATGAAACAGTTAGAGCAAAATGTCTACAACACTAAAGATACAAATACAATTGAATGAGCGTAGAAAAAAATTAAAAACTAGAACATAGGATTTTACATTATTTGATACATTAACGTTTTATTGAGCGCGAGGTTCTGCGAGCAAAAATAATTCAAACAGCTTTCTAAATGCGCTTAACCTGGTATAAAATTGTTATTTCAATGCTTAAAACAATAATATATTTAAAATAAATACACCGGACTCTCGCTATAAAAGATCTCAATGTAAGAGAACTCTCTCTCCCTGTAAGAGATCCTTTGGGCCAGCATACCATGCATGGTTATATGCATAATAGCTCTCTCTATATGAGATTTCCTATATAAGAAACTAATTTTAGTGATTCGTAGCGTTCTCTTATAGCGAGAGTTCAGTGTAGAAGGAGAAAACCAGATCAGTAGTATGAAGTAGGTCATGTGTGCTTTAGAGAATGTGAAAAAATTTGCAACCGCATTCAAGCCCAATGCAGTTTAATCATTACAAAAATTGTCCTCATACAAACTGGCAAAAACAGTTCCATCAAATAGTTGGCCAAACATGAATATTAGAATTTAATACAAAATGAACTATGGTAAATCCATTGCATTTTAATTCACCCATGGATATGCAATAATTTCAGCTTCACATATAGAGCAAGGATAAAACTTTAAGGTTAAAGTTTGAAATTGCTTGCATGGAACAGTTCCAATGAGAAAACTAGGTCTAAATAATGTATCTAGAGATCACGTCTGGTGAAACTCAAAAACAACGGAAAATTTGCGACCTCATTTCAGCTCGATGCAATTTTTCAGAAAGTGTCCCCACATTTAAGCTGGGTGATAAATACATTTGAATTAGAAATAAATGCAGAGAAACGACGAAACTAGGCCACACATTTGCTATTAAGGACATCAGTAATTGGAGCAAGGGAATGGAGAATTTGTTTTATTTCAAAAACTTTTCGAATGCAATTAAAAAACACGTTGTTCCACAAAACATTAGTTGTTAATGGGTTATATTGAGTCCAAACATTTTAAATAAAAGACGAATTCATTCCATGTTTGAAATCATTCGAAACTCACCATTTCTCTACTATAGCCTTTCCATACCACTCCCTCTCTCTCTCTCTGTCTTGGTTGCTTGAAAACCCACGTGAATTTGAAATGGCAACAGTGTATCTCATCGTCTTCGCCGCTGTCATCACTATCGTTACGGCGGGTGAAGCTGTTTTGCCAAGTAAGTTAAAAAATTTATAATACATATTGTCCTTAAAGTAGTCTTTCTAACAGTATTTTTCAAAACTATAATTATTTTATATTTTCTTTAGGAATTGACCATTTCAATACGCTGTATTTATGTTAGCTATAAGTCAATTTGAAACTGAATTTGTTTTAATTTTTAAAAATATTTTTACAAGTTTTACTGCCAATTGCGTACATACGTCAAAATAGGAAAATTTAGTATTCTGCAGCATATTGGTTTAAAAACTAATAAGCAAATTCTAAATTTAATTCATTGTGTTTTCGTTTTCCAGCATGCTTAAATTGTGAAATCTGTGTTGGTACAATTCCGCTCCGGGCTGGTGGATGCACACTTCCTGCAGCCTTATCTCCTGCTACTGTTACTACATATGAGACGTGTCCAGCTCCACCTGCTCCACCACCACCAAAATTGTGCCCTTGTATTCATGATTGTAAGCATGGTTACTTTATTTAGCTTAAAACGAGTACATAGTGTTTTTGTGTTCAAAATTTAAAAACATTTTGTGTTCAAATTTTATAAACGTTTTGTTTTAAAATTTTAAAAACATTTTGTGTTCAAATTTTAAAAACGTTTTGTTTTCAAATTTTAAAAACATGTTGTTTTCAAATTTTAAAATTGTTTTCTGTTATTCAAATTTAAACAAATTATGCTACCATAAAACATTGTATAGTTATTTTTAACTTTTGCAACCAAAATATCGATCTTTACAGTGGACGATGATTACGCAGTGGACCTAGTGACGGGGATGGAAGTGAGCCCATCATTTGGTAATGAATGCAGATTATTATTATCTTTTGCACACGTGGTAATTATTATAATTATTCTAAAACTCATTGAACAAAATGAATAATGTGTGGCTGGTTATTACAGATGCACTGGGCGTGTTAAATCGAGGTGCGTGTTCTAAACAAATTGTAATTAATTTGATTAGGATTAATAAAAAACGCATAGACTATAATGTATTTGTTATGAACTTCTAGATTCCCCAAATCCGGTCGCGCTCTTTAGTAAGTCAAATTTGCCGGAAATAAAGCAATTCTACATTTATTCTACATCATACATATATTTTGTATATATGGTACATATATTACTATTTTTTAAACAGTTATTATTTCTTTTTATTAGCCGATGATTGCCTAATTCAAGCCGTTATTGGTATGTAGCGTTTCAAATATTAGATACAAAATTTTGAAATTTTTGAAAACAAATCAAATCAAATTTTCTTAATATGCAAAAAATCAATACAATATTTATTTCTAACCTACAGGTACAGATGGCACTGTTGCTTGCGATCCTATTGCCATAAAATCTGGCGGTAAGTTGCTATTTGGGTTGTAACAAACGTAAGAAATACACATGGAACTATTTTTAAAAAGACGCCATTTTAAACAATATAACTTTTCCCCTGTATTTTCAGGTGGAATTACTGAAGTAAAAGGTAAAGGGAAAATACAATTTCACTATCTGGAACCTCGCTATAAGAGAACGCTATAAATCACCAAAATCTGGCTCTTATATAGAAATTCTCTTATATAGAGGGCTCGTATGCATATAACCATGTATGACAAGCGAGCCCAAAGGATCTCTTATAGAGAGAATTCTCTTATATGGAGGTCTCTTATAGCGAGGTTCCACTGTATTAAAGTTTCACAATAAACACATAAGGTAAGTTCGTTTGAATGGTGCTACTGAGCTGGAGAAATTTATTCCAAATTCACAGGTTTATGCGCCGGAAAGGTGGTGCCACTGCCGACTGAAATTAGTAAGCGATTAAATCCAATCAATTTATATTCCAAACCACTCAGTTAAAACACATTTACGCATACTAACAAACGCTTTAATTTAAAGGAGCGGGCGGAAAGGTGAAGAATTTCGTATCTTCGGATTTTGGTAATATATTTGCATAAACTCAAATCTTAACGTATGTAATACATAGCACATTAAATTCAAAAGCTAACAAAAATATTCCCGTTCATACATATTCAATTTTGTATTAAATTCTAACGTTGTCGTTCCTCAGGAATATTAAATACCTGTACTGAACTCTACTTCCCCGTGGTAAGTAAATCGATTTATAAACCATTATCTCTAAAAACAATCCTATGCAACGTGCAATATGTATTCTTGTTTTCCTTTTTTAGCTCCGAGCGTAGTAATTTCCTTCCAACTGGCGCTTCTAACCTGACTCGGATTTGAAAACTGTCTTCAAGGAAATGTTATATGTATGAAGATAAAATATTTAAATCTCTATATTTAGAAATATTATTATCAGTTTTATAGTTATAAAAATTTGACGATTTAATATTTTTCTTATTATTTATTATTATTCTTCAAATGTTTTGTCTTTTCCCGAATTCTATAATAACGCAGTCTAATTGCTAAGAGTAGTATCTTGTTGACGATTAAATTATCATTTTCGTGTTTTAGCCGCATTCGATTTTTAAAATATTTAAGTATCTATAAGTATTAATTAAGACGCAAATGCCTAAATAAAATGTTTTTCCAAAGTTCCCCTTTTGAAATATGGCGCAAGTTGCAATAGTTGATTTGAGGTTATACCCAATAATTTAAAAAATAATAAAGTCCGAAAGAAAATGTCCTTCTTCTAAACTATAGACAAACCATGCATGAACCAGATTGAATTACATACACGGAACTCTCTCTATAAGAGGACGCTATAAATTCCTAAATTCAGTCTCCAGTCTCTTATGTAGGAATTCTCTTATAGAGAGAGCTAGTATACATACAACTACGTATGATATGTGGGCCCAAAAGATCTCTAAGAATTCTTTTATAGCGAGAGTTCAGTGTATTATAAAGAAAATAGAGTACAAGAAATGCATGTATTAACACAGTGAACGGCTTTGATTAGGTGTGCTACTATAAGGAGAGTTCCCTTATAAAGAGGTCCCTTATAGAGAGATTCCGGTGTAATATTTATTTACATTGCATTTATGAGGAATACGTTTAACAAATCCATACGAAAGATATGGAACCCCTGGAGACTTTCACTATAGGGCTATATTTTTACAAATTATTTGGATATTTCAATTTCCCCCAAAAATTTTCTTATCCAATTCTAATATTGGTCTAGATTTTAATTATCCCCAGTTTGTTCTGCTCTTTCACAATTCAGTGGTTCTATAGACCTGTCAATCCCTAAATTGTAAACAACATTTTCTTTGGTTTTGGGTTTTGAGCTACACAAAGCGCGCTGCTCATCATGGCATTTTAAGTGATTAGCATTGTCGGCGGCAAAGCATCGGAAAATTCAATGTGAGTTTATTCTGTACGTATGTACCGATCCTCAATATGTAGTCATGAGATGTACTTTCTTATAATTCCCCTTGGTATGTATGTAATTGGTTTATTTAAATTTAGTATTATCGCTTTAAATTAATTGATAAAACCAGAAACATACATAGGATATAATTTTCCAGCAACCGACACTCCTGAATTGACTGGGATTCCAAAACTTGAAATATTAACACTTTTAAATACGTCGATGTTGTAAATAATATAGACATTATTATACGTTAAATGGTTTACCAAAATTTAAAATGAAATTACAGTTTTCAAATTTATTTGCTGCTGAAACTCTTTCCTCTCGTTTTCTTTATTGCTTGAAGTTTTTCTTCAAAATTTTGAATTTCGAGCATATAAAATTATTTAATTCATTTTGAAACACGTCCTCATAAACCGGTAAAGCAATATTTTCAGAACAACGAGGAATGTGTGGTTAGTAGTTACAGCATGAGGGTTCATAAAGACGAGAAACTTCACTACAAGTTTTAAACAAGCTTTACAAACAACATTCTAATGGGCTCGAGGTTGTGTGAGCGAAAATAATTCACACAGCCTTCTAACTCACGGTTTAAAAACTGACTGAAGGCTGAATTTTGAAATTGTTGTTTTCAGGAACCACAACATGGACTATCAATTCAAATTTCCTTCAAACCAGACGCTGCGTGATTAACCAGATTCGTAAGCTGTCATTTCAAGATCTAATAAATGGAAAACATCTATTTCTGTTTTGACGTTCGTTGAAGAGAAAAAAAACTAGGTCGACATAATGAATCACGTCTGGCGTAAATCTGAGAAAGCGAAAAGTTTGCGACCTCATTTTGTCCCAATGGGATATTCTCCCTGGCAGAAATTGACAACACATTTAGGGAAGGTGAGAAAAACATTTCTATTAGAAAATAAATACGAATAAACATGCAAATTAGGGCACCATACGGACACCAAAGGTTCGGGCAAATAAATGGTGATTTTGTTTTTATTCGAATAATTCAAAACAAGTCAGTAATCGGCTCATTTTAGTCCAAACATTTTGAATAAAAGACGGATACATTCTATTCTGGGAATCATTCCAGACCCACGATATCTCCAGTACAGGTTTTCCTACCCATTCTCTGTCTCTCACATTTTGTGTTGGTCACTTGACAATCCACGGGAATTCGAAATGGCAACTGTGTATCTCATCGTATTGGCGGCGGTCATCACTACGGTTACGGCGGGTGCGGCTGTTTTGCCAGGTAATTTATAAAATTAACAATATATTTTGTCAGTAAATTTTTGTTGCTTTTAGCAATATTTTTTACAAACAATATGATTGTTTTCGATTCGTCTATTTCGTTTAGGAATAGAAAATTTAAAACAGCTTTAGAAAAGAACAGAAAATTCAATCCATTGTGTTTTCGTTTTTAAGCCTGCAAGGATTGCGAAATCTGTGTTGGTGTTATTCCGCTCCGCCCTGGTGGATGCCAACTTCCTTTGAGCTTATCTGCTGCTACTGCGACATATGACGTGTGCCCAGCTGTGCCGGCTCCTCCGCCACCAAAAATATGCCCTTGCATTGCTGATTGTAAGCATGGTTACTTTATTTAGCTTAAAACGAATAGTAGAAATATGGTCACATTTTAATTTTGTTCAAATTACACTGGAACCTCGCTATAAGAGAACGCTATAAATCACCAAAAACTGCCTCTTATAAAGAAATTCTCTTATAAAGAGAGCTCGCATGCATATAACCATGTATGACATGCGAGCCCAAAGGATCTCTTATAGGGAGAATTCTCTTATATGGAGGCCTCTTATAGCGAGGTTTCAGTGTACTAAATATTCCAATTTTTAAAATCCTCTTAAAAGTGTTGATTTGAATTTTAATGTGAAAAGTTCCGTTTTAAATGAAGAAAATAATTGACATTGTTTTCATTTCCAACTTAAACGTTTTTGCAAATTTTAATAGTTTTAGTATTCCAATGCCATTAAAAACCTTCCTCACCAAATTCCCACAAAAATGTTTTTAAATTTAGAAAACTGTTTTTTAACTTTTTAAACATCGTTTTAAAAACAACTGCGCTTGTTTCATCTGATGATCCCATCAATCACTGAAATTCTGATTAAACTTAAAATTTAATATTTGTGAACACAAATGTCGGTTTGCAGTGACTACCGTGAATTCAGTGGACCTAGCGACGGGGATGAAAGTGACCCCAACAATTAGTAATGAATTAATATTATTATTACACTTGTAAATAGTGCTGACTTTCAAGCACGTTAAACAAGAGAATTAATGTGTGGTGTATTGTGACATCTTCACAGGTGCAGCGGGGGTGGTCGCTTCAGGTGCGAGTTTGAAAAAATGTGTAAATATTTAAATTAACGGCGATAAAAATATCTTTTTGACTAACAATTTTTATAAAAATACAGGATCAACTCATCCGGTTGCTGTCTTCAGTAAGTAAATTTTGGCGGGAAAAAATCATTTGTATTTTTTATGTATCTATGTCAATATTTTTCCTTTCTTTTAAATTGTTCCTCTTGATTTTACTATTAGGCAGTCGTTGCAAAATTCAAGCCGTTATTAGTAAGTGAAGCTTTGAATATTAAAAATAAAATGCAAAAATTATTTAAAACGCAAAAATTGAAATTTTGACTCGAAAAATTTGAAACACTGGATATCCAAATAATCAATACACAATTTGTCACCTACAGGCGCAGATGGCTCCACCGTTGCTTGCGATCCAGTAGCCGTAGGGACTGGTAAGTTATCATTTGAGTAGGAAAAGTTTATTACCAAATTAGAACTTTTCTACAAAAAGAGTTGAAAATATAAAGAAATATATTATTTGTCGGAATTTTCAGATTCAACGGGAAAAGTCGAAGGTAGAGGGAAAATAAATTTATATTATTGAGAACATTTCCACAAGTTAAAGACATGTGTAAAGTGTTTTGAATGGTGCAAATGTGAACTAGACAAATTTATTTCAAACTTACAGGTTTATGCGCCGGAGTCATGGTGGATCTGCCTGATTATATTGGTAAATAAATAGTCCATCGAATTTCTATCAGGACTAACCAGTTTAAGCATATTTACGAATATGTATTATTTAAGGCATATTAAATAAATGGTATCTTTATTTACAGACGAGAGCGGATATTTAAAGAATTTCGACGCCCCATCATTTAGTACAAACACAAATTTAAATTTTAACATAGCAACATAATAATTTCAACAGCTAACTGAAATTTTTCCGTACACATTTAATTCTAACTTTATCTTTCCTCACAGCGGCCAGCGGCTGTTCCTCGCTTCAATTCCCCACGTTTGGTTAAGCTATTTATAAGGTATGTTCTCCACACTTTGGATTTCTGCTAATACACCGGACTTTCGCTATAAGAGATCTCCATATAAGAGAACTCTCTTTGTAAGAGATCCTTTAGGCCCACATACCATACATAGTTATACGCATATAGCTCTCTCTCTATAAGAGAAATACTATATAAGAGACTGGTTTTGATTATTTATAGCGTTCTCTTATAGCGGGAGTTTAGTTTAAGAGGCCCCTTTTTAACAGCATTAGCATTATAACAGCACTTGCATTTGTTCCCATGCGCCTTATTTGGTTAATAGTCACTCTCTCTATATAAGAGCAGTTATCTTATATAAGAGTCCAATTTGGCCGTTTCATTGTGCTCTTATAGCGAGAGTGCACTACATAAACTGATTTACGGAACGTGTAATATTCATTCTTGCTTTCTATTTCCAGCTTCCCCACCTTACAAATGACGTCCCTAAGTTGACCGGATTTGAAAACTGTGACCATGGAAAGAGTAGTAATGAATTGTTTAAAACTGTATACATATAATTATTTTAACAATTATTTAAGAATAATATCTAATGGCGTAGTCAAAATATCTAATGTAAAGTACTAATTTAGAAGAAAATGTATAAAAAATTATTTTCAAAAGTTTCACTTTTGAAATCTGGCGTATATTGCATTTATTTGTTCATATATGTACTATATTTATAGGCATGGATTTTTTAAATAATCAAATCCGAAGGAAATTCTATCTTTTGAAATGTGGACAAACCATAAATAAATCAGCTTGCACTATTTTCACACAATTTAAATCACATGAAAAACCACATAAAAAGATGTTTCCTACAAGTACGGAAAATCTGTTTGGGTAATAGGCACGGGGTGATTAGAAATCCAAATTGTTACCGTTTTTTGACAATTGGTTTATAGTGTCTTAAAGTACCCATGCGGGAATGCTCAATATTCTAAAGTACCACAAATGCTTGAGCGTGGAGTTCTGACTTTTGGGATGTTTAAACATGAGAGACTGATTTTGATGATTTATACTTGTAGCGTTCTCTTATAGCGAGAGTTCAGTGCATTGCACCAGACTCTCGCTATAAGAGATCTCCATATAAGAGAACTCTCTCTGTCAGAGATCCTTTGGGCCAGCATATCATACATAGCTTTATGCATGCTAGCTCTCTCTATAAGAGAATTTCGCAGGGTGTTTTGGTGTGGCGGCCAGAGCATTGCACCTCTCTCTCGGCAGTCGCGGGTTCAATTCCCGCCGTGGAATCTATTAAGTAAAATGGCTAAGGATAGGCGGGGCTTTTTTTCCCACGTGGTTTTTTTCGACCTATCGTCCGGGAGTCCCTGTTGCGGGGGGGGGGGGGGGGTAACCCCCCATAGGTAGTTTGTCAACC
>JAQGAK010001898.1:0-25370 GCA_034696945.1 Lipothrix lubbocki
ATCTCGTTGGTAATTCCCCGATTTCAAAAAATACTTACCAAAGTATTCGTCAGTATTTATAAAGAACAGGATTTGTTCTCTTTTGCTGCTAAATTGCAGAGAGAATGCAAATATTTTTTGATTGACCGACTTAAAGTAATTAGCGCTGTTTTCTTCATCAAAAATGACCTGTAAATAGCCAGGTCAATTACAGTCATTATTATGCAGTAAACAGGAACATAGTGACAATGTTATAGAGATTAATGAGAATATTATAAATAACAATAATAAAAGAATTAGAATTCATAGTTTAAATCATTGCTAAATGCACCGTTACTTCATAGACTAGGCTTCTAACTAATACAAATAAGGTTCACTTTTAGCGATTTCCAGAGATGGCGCCTTGCAGATTCGCGTGACAATTTAAACACATTCAAAACAAAATTTGTGTCAAATTGTTCAAATCCTCCAACATCATACAGAATGTCCAATATATTGCAATGTGGCCGGCTCAAAGTTTTACAGTTCTTCCACGATTTCTTCATCCAATTGCACATCCTGGATTCATGTTTTAAAACATCTGATGACTAATTATTAGGAAATATATTTCTGTAAACCACAACGTATATATTCACTGGACTCTAGTATGTTTAAGATACACTGAACTCTCGCTATAAGAGAACGCTATAAATCACCAAAATCAATCTCTTATATAGAAATTATCTTATAGAGAGAGCTATAGTATGCATATAATAGTGCAGGCAGTACACTTTTTGAAGACAACTAATAAACAATAATAAAATTGTAGGTGAATACTTAAGTTTCATTCTCTAAATACTAATACTCCACTCTTTTTCCTTCCCCGGAAGTCACTCGAATAACCACATATATGAATATAGACGACACAAACAATACACGGCCGAGTAATTCCAATACTAAGAATTTCCTTATCTCAAGCAACAATTTATCATCACACACTTTTGAATATTCCCTTTATGTACACATGGTCGAGTCGCATGTCTCCCCATAGTAATTTTTCCATCGTCCTCCCTTCAACGATGTCCACATAAATGATCGTGACCTCAAGCTTGAAATAAAAATGCAATCATCTCCAACAAGAACTCGGTCCGGACATTAAGAGCGTTGTTAAACTCAAGAATGTGCAGGATTTAGGTGAGGTTAAACCGTTAAAGAGAATTTAGATTTTGTAAAAAGTGGCGTTCAGAAAAGAAATTTCAATTCTAAAAATTTTGACCTGGTTTTTTGGAAAAATTCAAAATTTTGAAGACATTTTATTTTTTTACCACAAAAAATGTAACTCGCAGACCGTGTCGTTGGGAGGGGGTTCTGAAACACTATCCCATAACCTTTATGATAATAATTATATTTTAGCCATAGCTTTTGAGTACCTGGCTCAAAAATTACAATTTTTACGTTTTTTCCTCATTTATCCTGATTTTTTTGTATGTATAACACACTCATTGGTTTAATTATGTAGGGATACATTTAATGATAATAATTTACATAAAATATAAAATTTGTACTTTCCAGCTTTTTGTCGCCAAAATTCAAATTGTAGAAAAAAAATAAATTCAAGTTTTTGCTATCATAGTTCTACAATTTTCAAATTTCGGAACTTTTTTGCCGCAAAAATTTTTATAAGAATAATTGAAAATTTTGTATTATTACAATATTTCCATTTTACAATATACCTTTGTTGTAATAAAATTCTTGAATAATCTTCTTTACGCTCACTTGTAGTTTTATTTAAAGCAAAATGAAACATGAGCGATTGTTGCGTTGAAAGTCTTGAATTCGCAATACATATTTTTAAAACAATTCGAGATAAAAAAATATCAATAGCCGTAGACTATAGTTTCGCCGTTTTGCGGCTCATCAGTATGGCGCCAGTAACTGTAAAATTGAAAACCGAATTTCAGCAATGAAATACTGATGAGCATACTGATATATACTGATGAGCTGCAAAACGGAGAAACTATAGTCTATGGCTACTAATATTATTTTTATCTCGAATTGTTCTAAAAATATTGCGAATTCAAGACTTTCAACGCAAAAAACGCTCATGTTTCATTTTGCTTTAAATAATAAAATTCTTATTTTGAAATGCTTTTTTGCAGCACATACATACATAGTAATGAAGTTTAATGGGGTAACGGTAAACGGGGACTTTTATTATAATTTATTTAACACACAATTAAGCTCGCTCGCAGTCAGCATTGGTATTTATTAATATATAATTAATACATTTATGTATGTATTGCTGAGCAATGTGAATGAATTCAATGAAAATTCATACCATTGATGATTAGATCAAAGCAAAATCGGATACTACCAAGGAAAATAAAAGTGCGTCCTGGACAGCAATTTATCAGTCATCATTGGTGCATACAGTGTCATCATTCTAAATACATTCATGCAATAATTAACAATACATAAATAATAATTTTGATTTTCTTTTGTAATAACAGGGAAACCCTGCAATGTATTTTCAAACTTTGCAAATTCCAGACAGCAAGCTTTCTAATTCTTCCACAATGAACATCCCAATATTCCGAGCAGCCTCTTCAGATCCAAGAACTTGCCTGTCCAAGAAAAAGGTGAATCTTTGTTGGTTATTCAGCCCACCACTTGCAACAGCCATTCCTGCAATGCACAATTTTATTCGGGTTCGTTAACATTTGGCCAGAAGAAAATAATTAAAACATATGAAACTAGAGACAAACTGAGTCGGAAACTTATAAATTGAAAGTAAAATTAATAAAATAAAGCGCAAATCAATACACCGGACTCTCGCTATAAGAGATCTCCATATAAGAGAACTCTCTCTGTAAGAGATCCTTTAGGCCCACATATCATACATAGTTATATGCATACTGGCTCTCTCTTTAAGAGAATTTCTATATAAGAGACTGATTTTGGTGAGTTATAGCCTTCTCTTATAGCGAGAGTTCAGTGTAACCTGAACAATTAGAATTGCTGATGGGCCTAGGCCTAGTTATGCATTTATTTGAAGTAGAAATACCAACTAAAATTAAAATAAATACCAATATTGCATATGCTGTTTATAAACGGAATAACTTCAAGGATCTCCATGCCATCAAAGAATTCTCGGGATGCCCCAACAGGAATATTTGTAATGAAATAATCTGGGCCCAAATAACTTCCATTGAGAATAATCCAGCGCACCAACTTCACCGGTAAATAGCCCTGTCCGCAGAGAAAGTACATGTACGACCAAGCGGAGGTTGAACCGGCTAATTTCCGCATTTCTCCATCCATTTCGTGAAGGATTTCTTCAGACGAGCCTTTGCACGTGAAGAGCCTGGTCACCGCCGTACTGAAAAAATATTTATCGTCAGAATCTATTACAAATGTATTAATAAATTGAATGTACCTTTCAATAATTTTTATTTTGAGCTGTTTCTTAAATTTTGAAACAACCAAGAGCAAATTTAAAGAATCGTTGGCAACTTTTTGGCGCATAATTTAAAAAAGTCGATCCAAAATTCCAAAACTTACGCATGAATATTCATCCCCCCGGGATGATTCGGCATTGGGAGAACGAACGTTGTGTTGGTGCGACGAGGAACTTCCTCGCCGCTGTATTTCATTGCCCGAACGATCGCTCTTTGCACTAACGTCTGTGTTACAGCGGCATAGCAAACCTTGTAATGGTTTTTAATTAATTTAATTGAAGATATCGGGATTCGAGGGCTGATGCAAGAAATTCCTTTTTGGGAACGGCTTCTCCTTCCGAGATTGCGTCTCCAAATGTTGCACAAGAATTGATCCGCAATGTCGTACGGCATTTTGATTAACATTGCTAGAAAATATAACGGCGGCATTTTGTAGGTTTTATTCAAATTTGGGTTTGGAAGGAGGAGGTCGCAGCCAAATGTTTTTTTAAATAGTTGGAGAAGACTGTAGCCATCACCCAGGACATGGTCGCTTCGCCAAATTAGCATTGTTTTGGTAGAATTGGAATTCTCAATTTTGGGTTCTTCCGCTTCTTTACTTGTAATTAATCTCGTGCTTTCTTCCGGTTCAACCTCTTCGTTTTCATTAGAATCTCCATCTCCAACGTAATTATTAATCATGAGTAACTCCCACGGACTTTGATTTTCCGTCCAAGGCTCTTCAGTCAGCGCGCCCAAAACATTCTCGTAATCCCTCCACGTGCAGGGACTCGGAAGCTTCAAGAATCCTTTGTAATCGTAAGCTCGAACGTGGCGGAAGATTTCAAAATTGTCATGGTTTTTCCAAAATGCGTATCCCAAGTAATTTTCCCAAGTCTGTTCCAATTTCTTGTACATTTTCCTGCCTTTGGCGTCTTTTAAGCTCAAAATATTCCTTTGAAGCTGTCCGATGACTTTTTCTAATGTTAATTGCCCATCAAATAACATTGACACCACAATATTGCTGGTGGGCTTCACTGGACTAAATAGAGCAAGTTGACTGTGCATATGCATTAGAAAACTGTCGAGATCCGGACGGAATATTCTCGCAAGAACCCAAACTGTGAACCGGTAAATTAATAGAAGAATTATGAGTGGGCCTAATGCTAATAATAAAATTATTAGAGTGAGGGCAAGCAAAATTATAAGTCCCTCCCAAAGTGTTTTCTGAGTTATATTTTTTGTTTTGTGATTCATATTTCAAAGTGGTAATTTCAAAATATTTATAATATATTTTAATAATTGTAAAAACTTAGTTTCACTTAGTAATTTGTTCAACATGAATAGCAAGATGTCAATAAAATGGAAAAAAAAGTGGAACAGATTTGTCGATTTATCATTGAAAGGTCAGAAAATAATATAAATTTATTTTGATTTCCGCACAAGTCTTTCAACACTAGAAACTATACTCCAACACTGAACCAATACATTCAATTACAACAAAACTAGTTGGACAAAGCTCAATCCCAGAACGTACATTCGATTTAATATGTGCTTTAAAAGTGTGTAGGAAGATCGGAATTAAGTTACATGTGAAACATTTGTTCTTGAAAAAACCGTTCAAAAAATTAATTGCCGCAGTATCTGACGTGTGTGGAATTGCACAATTAAGTTATTTTAGATAAAAGTCACTCTACAGTATACAGTCTATTATTCTCACTGACTTCTGAGATGCACACATATACGTGGATGGAATATATTTCTTACACATAATTATATAAGATACAATGTATTAATTCCCACGCGTGCTGCTAAAGAGGAGTCGCTGAAACAAATTTCCGTGAACAATTAGCAATGTATTATATAGGTGATTTGTAAAATTTCCTCAAAGTTTTAACTTGTGAGCAATGCTATATGGCTTTCAATTTATGGCAATAATTACAATATAACTATCTGTGCGGATTTGTTAAAGGATCAAATGTAGTTGTGAAAGTATGAATAAAATAAAGGCTTTGGCAGCCCAAAGTGAAATCGACAAAGACGTTAAAAATGGGTGAACAACAATGAACCTGAGAATAAGATTGTGTAGGGAAAATCCCAGGAAACAAACCCACAGCCATACATATTTCATATGTAATATGTAATGACGTTCCTTATTATTACAAGTGTTTTGTATTCTCTGACTGCAGTCTTCCCCTGAGCAAAAATGATCAGGAAGAGCATTATCCTTAGTAGTCTTTGTTTCATAGTGGCAATGCAACATGTAATCATAATGAAAAGGTTAACTAATGATCCGTCAGAATTTGAAAAACATGGACAAAGCACTTGGGTATATCATCCATGGGTAGAGGCAACATGTGAACAACTACCTTATTGCAGGAAAATCCAATTAATGATCTCAGACATTCCAGGGCTTACATTGCAACGCTTTTTTGTATGTGTGATGAGGGAAAGAAAGAAATAAAGTTTTATTTTATTATTATTTTATCAAACAATGTTATGAGCAGTAATTATTTGTAGGATTTAGGATTTTACTATAATTGTACTACATAAATACTTAAAAAATGCAAACATACAAAGTTATGTTTTATTGCTCAGTGTACACACATAAACATAAGTGTTGCTTTATAGTGCCGTTTGTGGTCCCCAAGGCTAAAATACAAAATTACATATCGCCGATTAAACTTGCCGACGTGCTAAAATTTTTGTAAAGTTAGAGTTTAAAAACAATATGTTGGCACTTTTGAAAATTTAACCGATGATATACAAGTAAAGCTCACTATTTCCAGTATTTCCAGTGCAGATAAAGGTTCGTTTGGTAGTTCACGCACGTCATAGTATGTATGTACATAATTCAAGCTCAATTGTTCCGACCCTTCAATCCTGCCGGGCCAAGTTTTTGCACTCCTTTCATGATTTTTTATCACAGTGCACAACTTGTAAGACAAGATTTTTGAGTATGTGTACAGTACATTAGAATGTCGTTAGTTGCTGAGATTTCCGAGAATTCGTTGCTTCCATAATGTAGTAACATACATTCCTATACATCTATATGTAACATTGTTATATAAATCCTATGGAAATATATTGGGAACCTAAAGTTGTATAATAATATATTAAAGGGAATGATTGTCAAACTATTTATAAACCAATTAATCATTGTAAGATGAACGTTAGTCTCCACTTTGTACAGTGAACATTCTTTCTAAAGGTATCCTTTAAAAATGCAAAATTTGACCGTTATAAAAAAGTTCTCTTATAAGAGCCAAAACGTTATATAGTAAAGTTACTTTGGCAGCAAAATTTCTTTTTAGAGCTTCTGCTATAGGAGTTGTGCCATTTTACACATTGTCGGGGGAAATGCAAAGTGGGCTATCTCCGTGTGAACCTGAATGCAAGATGGGATATCCACCACCGAAACAATTCAGTGCAACGATGGGATATCCTGCTGTTTAAACTGCCTTAAAATCTGAAAACGGAGGGAGCTTTTGTATTTAAAATTTCAACTGCAAGGCAATTGTTAATTATAGTGGAGTTATCCTTTACTTATGTACATTGCATTTAAAATTATGGTGGATGTCCTCTTCTGCAACAATAGACAATCATGGAGATAGCCGACTTTTCATCTCCACCGACGACATATATGGATATCCTTTGTAGGAAGCATGTCATTATAACTTATTATGAAAAGATCCGTTAGAGGGAGCATACCATTTTAAGAATGTTCTTTATACGGAGGGTCTACTGTTTAGAATTAGAATATCACAAAAGCAATAGTAAACTCTCTCTATAAGAGATCTTCATATAAGAGAATTCTCCGTTTAAGAGAGCTCCCGAGTTCAAATGTCGTACATGGTTATATGCATAAGGGCTCTCTATACACCGGACTCTTGCTATAAGAGATCTCCATATAAGAGAACGCTCTCTGTAAGAGATCCTCTGGACCCACACATCATACGTAGTTATATGCATACCAGCTGTCTCTATAAGAGAATTCCTTTATAAGAGACTGATTTTGGTGATTTATAGTGTTCTCTTATAGCGAGAGTTCAGTGTATAACAGAATTCCTTTAAAGAAGACAAATTTCATTGATTTATAGTGGTCTCTTATACGGGGAGTTCACTGTAAAATGATAAGTGTGGAACAGAATGAATTGTATGCTTGCATAATTTAAGTTGCATTTACCCCGTCGATCCTAGAATTACACGTAATCCAGTTTTTCTACATCTACTGCTTAAACAATCTCAGGCAGCATTTTCTGAGAAATACCACCAAATTTAATTAATCTGTCATATGAAGTACATATGCACAGTTCGCACATATCTGTTTTCCGGGAATTTGTAACCGTATATGTAGTAATTGATTTAAATCTTTGTGGCCACCATATAAATTTTAAATGTAAAATAAGCATGATAAAGCCTCGTTGAGATTATTCAGAATCTAGATGTCTTAAGTAACTACGCTTATCTCATTTTCCAAAACTTGCATATCGTCGGCTAATCATGAAAATATGTGCTGTATTTAATTATTTTGAGCCATAAAGATACGAAAATTTTAGCACCATTTTTCATAGCAATTTTAGCAAATTTATCATAGCATTTTTCACGTTTAAACGACGATATGTAAATGTTCTCAAAATAAATAATCGAATTGAAATATGTACAGTCTCATTTCCAGAACAGTGCTCATTTATTTCTGTTATTAAACATACAATTCCATATATTTTTCCACAGACTAACGGACAGATATTCAGTGGCTTACGTGAGCAAATTTGCTCTAGTGTCCGCTAGTCAACGCTGAATATTCCGACTCTAAACAATGTACATTCATACAACGTTAGTTAGTAAGATTCATTTTTACATAAAAACTTTAAAATTCAATTTGCCCAAAAGAATAAAAAATGTTGTCTTATGTTTCCAAATCTGTTATAACATATCTAACAACAGTATCGTGATTCATATGTACATATGATGAAATAGATATTTCTACTTTTAAGAAATCGCTTTCAGTATAGTCGACATGCAATTCTACTTTGGCATATTTGATAACATTCGCTTGCGTGCAACAATTTGGGAAATATGTATCCTGTAATCGTAGTAATTCTTTGGTTTTAGCAACTGTGTAGATAGTTATATTTGCCTCTTCAACGATGAATTGTATTTAAGTATATGCACATGTTTTTAAGTATACCAACATAGTATGTGAATCCTCAATCCAATGCATAACATCTTCGGCAAAGTATCCAAAAGTACCAACTTTTGTGTTGAAGGTATATAAATTGGTACTTTGGGATCCTTCAGTGACGACATGCCGATTGTAAATTAAAGGCTCCACGGGTTTAATTTCAATGATGCGTTAATCAATCGCACAATTAGTCCATTTATTATCGTATGCAATCAATTTGGTTTGTTACACAAAGTGTGTGTGTGGTACGTATAATTATATTAATTGAAGAAATGAAATTCGACAAAATTCCACGATAAATAACAAAACGGCATGATAATATCCTAAGTACAAAATTAAATGCGTATCGAAACACGAAGGACTAAAAGCAAAAAACGAAAAACACGGATTCTATGCAGGATGTTAGAATAATCGAGAAATATGTGCCACATGAACGAATGTTCAAAGTAAAATGAAATGAATTCACATTACCAAAGTGAAAATAGTGGGTCACTTTTGCATGCAATGGAACTCAATAATAAATAAAGAAAGATGATATCGCTGATCATCGTAAACATCACAAATTTAATAAATACATGAGATTTTAGATGATGATACCTAATTTTGTAATTTTGTAATAAGTCAAGCACCTACAATGAATTGCAGGAAATACAATATTAATTAAAAATAATAAAAGGAATTTATTACCGTGAATTTTATAAAGTTAATAGAATCAACTCAAATCTAATAATAATAATAATAGAAATTACAACGAATTAATTATCGACATTCAGAGTAAATTCGAAAATAATTAGCGAACAGATCTATATCCACCGGGTAAGCCTCCCTTCGTCAGCACAAGTTGCCATAAATGGAACTTCCTCGACCGGAAGAGTCCCGCCCCCAGCAATAAATAATAGGTCCACATGCGATAAAAGCGCTCCGGATCCGGGATCATTTTACGGATCTTGGGCCAATTGGCATTAAAATTCTCATTCCAAGCCATCAGGGTTTTGTCATAGTCCGGTCCGAAATTATGCCAATCCTCAATGGTAAAGAGGCCGTGAATGCTCTCGGTGATGTTCCGATGGCAGGGGACGATCCCATTGGGGAAAATATATTTATTGATCCAGGGCTCGATCGGAGGGACGTCCTCATTATCGATGCCGATTGAGTGGCAGAGGAAGATCCCGTGTTTGGGCAAGCATTTGTGAGCGAGTTCGAAAAAGCTCCGGTAGTTCTTCCTCCCCACGTGCTCCAGGATTCCAACTGCCACCACTGCGTCGAACTGCCCACTGACGTCCCGATAGTCCCGACAACTAATGTCGACTGAGAGTCCCTTGCAGAGCTCCTGACCGTACTTGGCCCCTTCTTTTGAGATGGTCACTCCAGTCATGTGAACTTTGTACTTTTCCGCGAGGTATTTGCAGAGGCCGCCCCAACCGCAGCCCAATTCCAGGACGCGCATCCCTGGCTTCAGCTGAAGCTTCCGACCCACGAGATCCATCTTGGCTTTCTGGGATTCCGTCAGTGTCTTCGCATCCTTCCAATATCCGCAGGTGTAGGTCATCGTTTCGTCGAGCATTAGTTCGTAAAATGAATTCCCTTTATGTACATTAAATTAAATTAAATTTCTTAGTAATTGCATTCATTTAAACCAAATTAATAACAATGCATTAAATAATTAATAAATTATTAATAACAAATTGACAAAATAAACTAAAAGCACATTTTACAATTATTAATGAATAATACAAAATACATTAATTAAAAAATAATAAAAATAAAAGTATTAATTAATTAATTACGAGACCAAAATCATCCTAATAAATTATGGAATTAATAATTAGTATGAAACATCAGCTCAATAAATAGTTGGACAAATAACAAACAGATAAGTAAACGAATAAGGAATAATTAAATATTTGCGTCAAATGTAAATAAAAGTAAATATAAATAAATAAATAAATCCCCAAAATAATAAATAAATAATAAATAAATAAATCCAAAAAATAATAAATAAATCCAAAAAATAATAAATAAATAATAAATAAATATATATACAGTGCATAAATAATTTTACAAAAAATAGATGATAAATAAATAATTTTACAAAAAATAGATACTAAATAAATAATTAACAAAAACAATAATTCACAAAAAAAAATAATAATTCACAAAAACAAGATAATAATTCACAAAAACAAGATAATTACAAAAAAATTACAAAAAAATAAATAAATAATTCACAAAAAATAATAATAAATAAATAATTCACAAAAAATAATAATAAATAAATAATTCACAAAACAAATAATTCACAAAACAAATAATTCACAACACAAATAATTCACAAAACAAATAATTCACAAAACAAATAATTCACAAAACAAATAATTAACAAAAAAAACTAATTGCACAAAAATTAATAATTCCATTAAAAAGTTCATTTAAAAAAATAAATAATTCCACAAAGAAATTCAACAAAAAAAAGGAATTCCACAAAAACATTGTACGAAAAGAAATTCTACAAAAAAATCTACAAAAAACAAATAGTTTTAACTAAATGATTATTATTCACAAAAATAAAAATCCAACCTAAATCGTAATGTTTCTCCGCCACTTCCCAAGACCGCTTGGCCGTCTGGAGGTTGAAAACATCGTACCTCAAGTAATGCAAGATCCTTACACTCGGGAATTTTCGCGCAAAAGCGTACAATCCATTTCCCAGAACTTCCGTGAAAAACTTATCCAGTCGCTCACAATCCCACAGGCCGTCCACATAGCCCTCACCAAGTCCCAAAGTTTGATCCTGCCCTACCCGGTAGTAAAACTCATCACTGTGAACCTTGATATCCTGGGGCTTGACCCCATCCACAGTCACACCACATTCCTTTAACTTCTTCGTCAACATGTATTTGAGCGGTCGGTGTAAAATCCTAATTATCGCCCCATGGAGTAACTGGTAAGCTTCTATAAGTCCCATTACGAGCAAGTACAAGGCGTCCACCATTTGGGACGGGAGTAAGGATGTGACTCCCATTGTGTCAAAACAAAATTTGTGCAAATTCAAGGATAAATCTAAATAATAAAAATTCTACCCAATATAAACCATGGGATTTAAAATACTGATACAAAAACAGACCAGTAAGCTACTAAAATAAAGATGGGCAAGAAGTGACGAAGGAGAGAGTGACTGATCGTGGTCACAAAAAAAGAATAAAAAATGATCGCTTCAGGTCCACATCCTTATATAGCTTTCCTTGTGGTCCACATCCAACGACGGCTTCTTTGGGGAAGATAAAGGTTGTTGTATATAGTTGTAGTTCGATAACTGGGCACTGATTAAAACTTCAGAATTTTAAAAGGGCCGCTGAAAAGAATGAATTTATATAGTTGTTATATGTATACAGTGGGGTTTTAGTCCTTTTGGGATGGACAACCACGAATTCCAATCAGGTTTATTGAGAAATTCAGTAAATGAACTTCTCGAATGTCCCCAGTTTATTCAGACAAAATGATGAATCAGTGCGTGATGAATCCCAATTAAGTCTATTTGCTTAAATCTTAAATATGTGCATGATGAATCTTAATTACTTTCGTTGGGAAATAGAATTCTCTATGTAACTCAAGAGTCTTTGAAAATTTCGTTGGTGGAGATGCAAAATAGGCTATCTCCATAAGCGTCTACAGCTCCAAAGTGAGATATCCACCTTCATTTTAAGTGCAAGGTAAATGGGATAACTCCACTATTAATTTACAATTGCCTTGCAAAAGTTGAAATTGTAAATGCAAAAGCTCCCGCCGTTTTCAGTTTTTAATGCAATTTAAACGGCAGGATATCCCATCTTTGCAATGAATTGTTTTGCTGGTGGATATCTCGTCTTGCATTTGGGTACATTTTTGCAGGTAGCTCACTTTGCATCTCTACTACTGACGATTTCCAATATATGCACAAAGTACAAGTTATCAAGTTACTATATGGGGTATGTAAATCATTGAAAATTGCTTTATCATTTCCAATCAGTAAAGTGCACAGAGGAGCTTTCCGGTTTATTCTGCCTTTTTGTGTTATTTTGTGAATAATGTTTTTATTTTGTGTATAAATGTAAAATAATTTTTTAGTGTCCTTATCAATTAATCGGTTTAAATGTAATGATAATGACCCAGCGCATAGACACTTAGATTTATGGGAGCATCATCTTCTATCACGACACCGACATCAAATTACTATTTGTAAATATTGTAATTACAGGGAATAAAAGTTGTCCTGCAATGTAAATATTATAGAGAAAAATTGCAACCTGAATAAAACCAGTCCTATGTTTGGAAATAAAAATTAGATGGGAACAGGTCCCCCCATAGCAACATTGTTACGACCAGTGTGAACATTGTAGTACTACTATACGTCTGTCAACATTTCTCCAAAAGATTTGTATAAATGTTGTGCGTTAAAATATTAATTTATACTACATGTCGCAAAAATGTTTGCAGATAAATGGCAAGGTTGTGAAGCATGTAAGGTTTTCGTGTCTAGTTCGATCTCAAAATTGGAAATGATACTACACGCAATAGAAATTATGGGTATCTATGTAGTAGTTTACATTTTATATTGCGTGATGAGTGTGTAATTACTCACAATGGCTCAGACACCCAATACATACATGGGAAGTTACTGTTATCGATACACTTTGTACAGTGTCAGACGGGTCAGCTCGTCAGTTCATCTCGTCAATCAGCTATCAAGTGTGCATACTTCATGTGTCGAGCAGGACGATCAGGCAGAAGGGAAATTAGAGAATCTCTGCTCCGCCGATATTTGTGCGCCTTTCGAATGCTCTGCCAGACGGGTCGCTCTCTGATAAATTGTGTTGATTTATGTCATAGCTGGGCGAACTCACGAGTGCAGAGTGGAGCACTCGCACTCACACTCGCACTCATTGACTGAGTGCAGTCATGAGAGTGCGAGTGCATAAATAAATAACGTGCACTCTTGAGTGCGAGTGCAAGTGCGTTATTCTACATGCTATTAAAAATGAGTGGAGCGCGAGTGCACTCACCGTGCACTATATGCACTCAATAGTGAGGATATGAATATGAATGATGTTGCGCTTTGCCGAATCATGCAACCCAAATATTTAAATTTATTAGAAATCATGCCATCTATTACAGTTTATCCAAATTCAGCAATTGTAATGCGCTCACGTTTTTGCGATTCACATGAGTACATAAGGGATACATTCGATTATTTGGCTGTCACTGGCAAATTCCCCATTAGCTTAAAATTGCATATTAAGGTTGTTTTTATGAGAGGAAACTCGTAGTGCAGCAGTTGTGAGAGCACATAGTTTGAAACAACGTGCTTATAAGTGATTTAGAAATCTGGCAGTGCTTTTTTAACTAAATTCTAGATTCATTGGATTGGACTACATTGCAACATATACTTGCACACTCAAATTATTAAAATATCGGTAGATAATGTTGCAAATAAGGTACATACTAATGTTAGAACGTTATGGTTCAAAATTGGGAAATCGGAACAATTCACATTTGAATTGAACATTTTTAATCCAATTCAATTCAGCTTCTTTTCAATTCAATTCACAATGATGAATTTAAATGAATTGGTTTGAATTACAATCAAATTAAATTGAATTTCTTGAATTGCGATTCAACCAATTCATAAAATTGTGAAATAATGTACAACATTACTTTAAATTTTATTTTGTAACACGAAAAATATACAATGTAGTTTAAAAGTTGTTTTTTATCTTGCATTGTCTGGTTTGGAAATAAGGCTTTATTGTAAATTAGCTCCTAATTTTTAAAGTAACAATTTTCAACAAAATGGCACTGATTTTGAATTTTTTACATTGAAATTTTTGGATTGAAATTTTTTTGAATTGAATTGTAAAGTGTGGAATTCAATTCATAAATACAGTTGGTTAGAATTGGAAAAAATGAATTGCTACAATTTTTTAAAATAACAACTAATTTACAAAAAATAAAGGCATTGCCTTATTTTTAAACCAGGCAATAATTTAAAAACTACATAGTACGATATTGTTCATATTACAAAATGTTATTTTACAATTATATAAATTGATTGAATGGCAATTCAAGAATTTCTATTAACTTCAAACCCATTCATTTTACTTCAATTCATCATTGTGAATTGAATGAAAAAAAACTGAATTGGATTGCAAATTTTCAAATCAAATGTGAATTGTTCCGATTTCTAACGTCAACCCAGCATTCACTTTAATTTACAACTACAAATACACTAATACTTTAATTAATTTTACTTAAGCGCGTACATATGCTTAAGAGTGCACTCGAGTGCGAGTGTGAGTGCAGAATTCCATGGAAATATGAAAAGAGTGCGAGTGCGAGTGCACAGATTTCCTGAATTGTAGAGTATGTATGAGTGGAGAGCGTTTGTTTAGTTTTCGATTGAGTGCGAGTGGAGCGCGAGTGCATTTTTTCTGCCCAGCTATGTTCAGGAGGGGATTATTATTTTTATCGACTGGCAAAAACTTCCGATGATTTTCAATGTCATCGCATCCCGTTTAGCACGTCTCATCCTGTGCTTTATGTAATCCTTTGTATAACACTAAGATTGTGTGTAAGGAAAATACAAAAAAAATTTTTTTTAAAGTAAAAATAATAATAAAGTAATAAGAAACTGAACATAGCGAAGAATAGTGTATAGAATTAGGAATATTACGAAAGAGCAATACTGTATAGAGGTAAAGGGGAAAAACACTATTGTTGCTGGCTGTGAAGTGTTGTAAAAAATATAAATAAATAGCTGATTCCGACTGTGGGTATCTGAAATTTTTTGTCTCGTTTCGTGTAGGAAAAAACGTGAATGATGATGATGACTAATGTGGATGGAGAGACCCAGGGACACGGACGTAACGTTGGATGTAAAATAAAGGAAAGGGTTAAAAAAGAAAAGGAGTGCGTGGAATTACATGTGAGGTATATCTGAAATAATTGATGGCAGTTCCCTGGGCTTCGCTGTTCGCTTCTATACAATATCGTCGTTCCTCGTCGAAATCGAAGAAAACCTTGCTGATGTACTTGACTCAAGTATAGCTTCCCTTCACTTTTCAATCGTTTCTGCACTCTCATCTTTTCCACGCTTTTCATATAATTTATTAGTTTTTATTATACAAATTCTTATTCTTCAAGTCGTCGTCGTCGTCGTCAATTTTATTTTTTTTCAAGTGATGCTCTCATCATCTTCAATTTTTCTTTTTAAGCATTTAGGCACGTTGTTGGAACACATATATCCTTGTCTCCTCTTCGTCCTCCAGTCGTGTCAGTTAGGCACTCCGCTTCAACTCTTCTGTCTGGACGGTTCGAAAATTAAAACTATTCTAAAATTCGATACAATATTTGTAATGATCCTATTTTTAATTTATATAATTATTATATTCTATAATTGAAAATTAATTAATAATAAAAAATTGGCTAAATCAATACGGGATCATCAGATTTATTTTCTATATATGCAGAATTTTTGCTGGAATTTTAAATTGTTTTTTGTTGGTATTTGTTTTAGATATTTTGGATCACCTCTGAACTGACGGATCGATCATTGAGAGAAAATAATTATGGGAATCGACTGCTATTATCATCCATTCAGCAGCCCATCCCGGGCAGTTTTACTCGCGGCAAAGAACTTGGGCGTCCAGATGAATCTGAAATTGACGAATATCTTTGCTGGGGAACAGCACAAGCCGGAATTTGTAAAGGTACTTAACAAAATTACGTAACTTTCCAGGATTAACCTATTTAAAACAAATGTGTTACAAATCACAAAAAAATTACATATAAATAATAAATACTGGATAGAAAATTAAAAATAATTCGAAAAAGGCATTTTATTAAATTATGAATTTGAGATGAAATTGTAAATTGTAGGAAGTCAAATTGTAAAATCAATAATATAATATACGGTAATTGGTATGTATTGCTATGTTAAATTAAATTAATAAATTAGCAATGAATTTTGTGGGATTTGTTTTTGAATTCCAGATGAATCCTAATCACGCTGTGCCGACGTTGGACGAGGACGGATTTTACCTTTATGACAGTCGGGCAGTGATAAAATACTTGGCAAATGCCTATGCCAAAGGGGATGCCTTGTATCCGAAGGATCCGAAGAAAAGATTTTTGGTGGATCAGCGACTCATGTTTGATGTGGACACTTATCAGGCCTTCGCCAATGTTTTTGTAAGATAATAATTTTTGCCTAGCAATAATTATTATAAATACTGTAAATTTACACAATTATGATCTTACTGTTCAAAATTTTTTAAAAATGTTAATTAATTTTTAAATAGAAAATAAATGTCGTAATTTAAATTGATGATCTTATTTTGTTTGTCCTCGATTAATTCATCCAGTACCCGCCGGCATTCTTTAAGCAGAAGGTGGACCCCGAAAAAGTGAAGAAACTGGACGAGGCGCTGGAGCGGGTAAATGCGTACTTGATGCAGACGACCTACATTGCTGCCAATAACTTGACCATCGCGGATTTCTCAACGGCTGCCACCCTGAGCACCATCCACGCCTGCGGTCACGACATCGAGAAGTTCCCGGCCATCAAGCGGTACATGGACAGGGTCAAGGAGGAGATCCTGGGCTGGACGGAACTGAATCAGCAGGGAGCGGATCAGTATGGCCAGTTCATTCAGAATGCTGTTCAAAACTCAGTTAAATAATATTAATCCAGGAGTTTGACGCATTCTCACCATATTGTTTGTCAAAGAAGATCATCATTATCATCATACCTTGTAAAATCATGTGATTCATAAAAGTATTCATACGTTACCAAAAAACTAATATTTTTAATTTCAAATGATTAATTAAAATTTTCTTGTGAAACTGACGTTTAAAATAGTGGAATATTTTTAGTAATGAAGTTACTCTGTAATTATATGAATGTTAATCCAGTTATTAAATAAATAAAAGATTGTAATATTCATCAACATTAAATATTTTTGCTTGATCTTTAATTCTGGCTTTTTGAATCTTGTTGTCTTAGTGATGTGATGGGCATGTTTAATTAACAAACACTTCAAAAAATTATTATTTATAAATTTGGAATTCCGTACAATTAAATCCACCGATTAACGGGACACCTAGTGACCTAGTGTACTACAAAAATTTCATCAACAAAACATTTTTTCCAGTTAAACTTCAGCACTTGATGACAGATCTTCCTCTACCGGGAATTTCAAAATCGACCAATCGATATCGATACTCTCAGACCCTCATCATCAATTCATCAAAGCACGAAAATGATGGAAGACAATAACGAAAACGATCAAGTTTTGGCTGGTGGTGATGACGAATCCGGAGGAGAAGCATCTTTGCCATTAGAGGTATTTGATTTATGTATATTTTGAAATAAATAAAATTATCATTATTATGAAATTATTAGTAGACTATTGTTGTTGTAAAATTCAAAACAATTAATTATTTATTTAAATCAGGGATTTTATTAATTTTATTAGATTTTTGCTCAAGTATTTACACATCTGGATCTCCCAACAAAGAAGACTTGTCGCTTGGTGTGTTCGACCTGGAATAATGTCCTGTGTGATCTTTTCCTCCAATTCAAAATTCAAGTGAACCCATCGAATTTGTCTGCCTTCCAGCAAAGTTCCGTCACCTTTGACTCCGTGACTGTCAATCATTTGTCATCGTCATCGAGAATAAAATTATTAGGAGATGCAGTATTAGCAGAACCAGCCGCAGCAACGGGGATTATTGGCGGCATTCACTTTCCTCCGGATTGGAAATTCTCTACACAAAAATTAATTATTGACCCTGCAGGAGTCTCATTTCCGACGGTGCGCTGGGTTCCCCGCCTCAAACGAAGCGAAAAGCGCTTCGACTCCTCCGATTCCTCTTACTACATTCGGTTACTTTTACAGCGGTGTCGGGACGTCGAACGGATCAGTTTCCTTCGAAATTCCTTGATGATCCGCGAGCCGTTTTCTCTGGATCAAATGTATTTTAGTGGGCTCAAAAGTCTTGAGGTACCTAAATAATAATAATAATTTAGTTCGATTTTGCTTAAATAAATAATAATAATTTATTCGATTCTGCTGAAATAAATAATTATTTATAATAATTTAATTAAATTATAATTATCTGTATTTAGTTAGGTAAAACTTTTTAAATAAATTGATTCCAGATCTTCTTTTCGTACGACCCAACGATATCGGAGCTGGAAAGATTGAAAGAACTTGGAGCATTGGAGACTCCAAAACTGGAGAATCTCACGCTGGACATGCGGATCTCTCTCTGTTCCCAACCCGAAGCCGTCGAGTTCTATTCCAGTGTATTCTCCATGATCGTATCGAAGAAGATGGGACTAAAAACTCTTGGTTTTAATTTCGACGCAGTAGTTTACCCCTTTCAAGAATCCTTGGTCACGGAGGATCAGTTCGAACAAGTTGAGAATCTGACTCAGGATATCTTGGACCTCCAGTTGGACAATCTCTGCTTTTCCGTTTGCTCACGGGAGACTGAGCGACCTTTTACTCTTGGTCAGGTTTTGTTATTTACATCGATTAATTTAAGTTACATTAATTAACAATTATTATATTTAAATTTCTTTCAAAATAACATTCATTTTAAAAGTTTCTTTGAAAATAACATTCATTTTTCAAAGTTCCTTTAAAAATATCATTCATTTTTAAAATAATATAAGAAAAAGTATCAGTGCAAAAATAATTATTATTACATTTCAGGAATCCAACTGTTACAAAATCAAATCAAATTAAAATCCCTGAAGGCGACATTCCTCATTGAATGCAGCCACTTGTATTCGTACGTGGAGGAGGCGATCAGGAGGAATTCCGGAACTTTAACATCCGTTGCCATATCGAATGGGAGCTACCCGGGGAAAAGCTTGAAGCCACAAATCCAGAGCTCCTTATCCCACTGTCACCATTTGGAATCCCTTCAATTCTCTGGATTTTATATTCATTCCATGTCAGCCGCGATCTCCAGAAGCGCCAGGACCCTTCGACGACTTGACATCGCTGGAGAATTGAATCCGGGCCTATTGAAGGAGATCCGGCTGCATTTAGTCAATCTGGAGTACTTGAAATATTGGTACAATATGATGGTCAATATCAGTCATTACTTGGAGTTGGAAGAGAATATCAAGGGGGTCATTCGTATGCCGAGGATCCTTGAGATTAAAATCATGGTTGGGGGTCTGGACCTGGATTTCCTCTTGGACGAGCCCAATGTACACGTTTTCGGAAATCGGAATGGACTTCATGAGTGTACAATCAAAGTGTGTCGATCAGTGCATAATGATTATTTACTTCAAAATTGTATTTAATAATTTATTATTTCGTGTCCTTCGTATTATTTAAATTCTTTTTGGTATGTTAAAGATTAAAACCCTTTTGATTTTCCTGATGATGATGATGATTACTAATGCTGTTGATAACTTTTTTACCACATCCACGCACTTTACTGGGTTCAAATTTTTACATTGGGTTATCCGTGGGATTTATAGGCCATTTATTGCAGCTGTTTTATCCCGATCGGATCGAAATTGACCGAATTATGGCCGGTCAAAGTAACGCAAAGTCGCCGCCTCCAACAATTCGAACTATTTTCCACCACTCTTTTCCACTTTCAGATGATGTTAGAAAATGTACCTCAATCTAAAATTACTGTAGCAGATGCTTGAATTTGAAAACGTTTCAAAGATTATAGTAAAGAGCCTGTTTCCAAATATCAGCAATAATGTTATTACCTCTACTACCAACGAACTGAAGCAATTCAATCGATAATGGATCTATATATCCATACCTTTATCCTGATTCACACTCTGTGAATAATTCTTAATATGCAGGCTCCCTGTGAATGACCTTTCTGATTCTAACCTTTTATGGCGGAACTATGTACAATCTACTTCATGATCACTACCTCGATTTTCCCAAACATGAGCAGGTATATGTATATACCAGATGTATCTTTTTTTCTAAAATTTTCCTTAATAATGCCGCCGTAGAATTTGTTTATGGGACGAATTTTCCCACAAATTGGTCAAGAAATTTCGTAATCGAGGAGCTTAACAATATATAGGCAATCTTCCAGATCCCTGAGCAAACCTGCCCCACAGTACCTGATTGAAAATAATTATTTCTCAAAAGTTGAAATTGTCGTGTGAAATGATGACATGAACGAATGGAATATACAAAAACGATTTGAATACAACATAAGGAATTTCTGGAAATGAGCTTAAATAAACTAAAAACTAGACAGCATATATGTGGACATTGATGTTTCTTTTATGATCACTGCATTCTGGGATTGCAAAATGCAGGAAATGTCTGGAGTTTCACAAGCATAAACTATAAAAAAACAGGAAAAACAAGAAAATATACAAACATAATGAAATGAACGCTGCTGCCACTGTCACTCTACCACGAAAGCGCAAATTGCAAGCATAAATATTTGTAGATCTTCACACTGATAAATTGCAATCCGCAAGACCTAATCTGAACAATAATATTGTTATCAGCTCCCATTGTTTTACCATAATCCAATTTTCTCTAATCGTGAGTTGTATTTATCGCATGGACACACATATGCATTACAACTGTTTGTACAGTACAAAAGGCTTTTAATTTCCGTGTGTCGGCCTATAGTGACAAAGTCCTGGAAAGTGCACAATGTCATAAATATAAAGTTTCTATAATATTTACGAATGTAATAATTATTTCTTTAATAATTACTCTATACTAGCTTATTTTTAATAAATTCTTAGTTTTTTGCAGAATTTAGCCGACATTTTAGCTGTATTCATAAAATTTCAGTAATCAAATATTAAAATGGAACCCCGTACCAATGAAAAGACTCACGCGGCACAACAAGACGATTCCTGTCTTCAGAAATTCCTGTCCAATGTCAGGAAGTTGTCAAACACAACGGCTGCATTGCACTTGGTCGTCGCAATGTTTGTCCTTACACTTGGTGTCAGTTTATTGGGCATCATGGCCTTTGACCTCATTCAATTTCGAGCTTGTATGGTTCAAACTGGAGTCAATGTCACTTACTGTCAGGGGTAAATAAATAGCAATAATTTTTTAATAATAAATAAAAGATATTCTCTCCTATATATTTGTACCTTGCGGTTGTTATAAACCTTTGGTGCGAATAAATCATACAGACTAGTTTTAAGCCCGTGCTTTGCCCGGGAAAATAATCTGATTGATCCTTTTGCTGTATTGGGAAATTTTAAAACGTAATATGGTAATTATTCAAGGATGTCTTGGTCTTGGTTAGCAAACTGACTTACCTAACTTTAATAAAGAGATCGTTGGATTTGTTGCCCAATTATCATAGTGCGCCCTTTTAAAAACGTGACAGGGATTTAACGCGAAATTTTGAAAACGTGACAGAGATTTACCCCGAAATTTTAAAAACGTGACAGGGATTTACCGCGAATATAAGGTAGGGCTATATGTGACAACCACATGGACCAATCAATTCTTATTCCCCATATGTGGATCACGGGCTGAAACAACCTTAAACTATAAGTTTGACTTTTCGCAAACTGTTTTTTGAATAGGCCCGGTCGAAGCAGCCCCGAAGTGCAGTCCCTCCTGGCCAGTATAAATATTTGGGAGGAAGTTCTCAAAAACTCCATCCCCATTATCTTCGTCCTCTTCGCCGGGGCATGGAGCGACATCTACGGTCGGAAGTTCCTGATCATGCTCGCGATCCTGGGACCACTCATAATCTGCATTGCCCTTCTAGTCTGTGTGTACACAGTCACAGCAGGCCCTGTGACCCTCACGCTGGCGGTCGTTCTTCCGGGTGTCCTCACCGGTGGCAGCGCGTCCGGCATGGCCATCCTCCTGTACATCGCGGACGCCACCTCCGCCGAAAATAGGACGATCCTCATGTCGTCCCTAGGGTCCATTCTGGCGCTCGCTGTAGCAGCGGGATTGTCCCTCACTGGCGCATTGAAGGACGCCTTCGGAAGCAATTACACCATTATATTTGCCATAGCCGGGAGCCTCACCTTGATTTCCTTTGTCTACACGCTCTTATTTGTGCCGAATCTTCCCGAAAATGCCGCCAAGGGCCGCAGTTTTAAACGAATGCTCTCGGATGCCCTTGATCTGCGGAACGTTAAGGAGTGCTTCCGGACATTTTTTAAACAGCGCGAGCCCGGACGACGAGCGCAGTTGCATTGGATATTTGTCATGATCCTGATTTTGAAAGCCTCGCAGAGTGGTAATATAAGAATACAATTTGTTTCTTAGGGGCTTTAAATAATTTTTGCATATACTTCAAAAATTTTGTTCTATATGTTGACCGTTTTGGTGTTGGTATATGTATATATGGTTTTCGACATAGGTGAGAGTGGGACATTTTCGCTCTTCGCCACGTCCAAGCAGGTGGGCTGGAACATCTCTCAATTGTCTTATTATTCCACTTACCGGGTACTCATGTATTCATTTGGTTAGTTATTGGTTTTTACATTTTTAAATCAATTTTAATATTTGAAATCACTATACCACCCACAATATTTGGCAAATAGTATCATACTCTTTACTAATCCAGTTTCATTTTTATAGTTACTGTCGGCACAATGATCATCCTTGTGAAGGTTTTCAAGATGACCGACGCGACACTTGGAATCATTTCCTGCATAAGTAACATCGGTGGCGGCTTCATGTTTGCATTTGCCCATGGTACATTGATGATGTACTTAGGTAATAGACATTTTTCAAATTACGTGGACGTTTGCAGGCGAGATTCTATGCTTTTAGTGTTAGCTGGTTAAACATAAAGCTGTTTAAAGTTAACAACAATGAATATTAGAATGATTTGAAACTTTATTCAAAATCACGCAGCACCCGTTGTAGACATCCTTGGTGGAACGATCCAGGTGGTTTTCAAGTCCCTCCTCACGCAGCTCGCGCCCTCTAACGAGTTGGGGAAGATCCTCACGGTCGTAACAATTGGAGAGGCCTGCATTGCGCTGGCGTTCAGTCCGATTTATGCAGCCGTTTATAAAATGACGCTAGACACGTTTCCCGGCGCATTCTTCCTACTCACAATCGCTCTCACCATTCCCGCCCTTGCTCTCTGCTGCTGGTTCCGCTGCTTCCCGCTCAACCTACGCCATACGAATGAGGACAAGACGAGTGATAAAATCGAAGATTGTGAAGACGGGCAATGTAATTTGGAAAATATTATTAAGGATTAGACCAATTAGGTGCAACTTTGTTGTTAATCCCGAATCGTGCGTTATCCATAAAATTATTATTTCTCTGTACTTCCTTACATTTTCTTTTTGAATTTTCATAAACGAATACATAAATTAAACGAGAATCTGCAATAATCTCTAACAATTTTATGTAATAGAGTGTATTTGGTAGCATAATCGATGTATTGACATATACGTTTTAGACATATCGGGTCATCTTTTACAAATCACGAGCAATTCGTTTTTTTCCGGGATTGCAAAATTCAGGAAATGTCTGCATAGAAGACCTTCTCACACATGCGAAAGCAATAACAACAGAAGTAAGACCAAAAGATATAAAAATACAAAAATAAACACCTATATACTGTCTCTGTTGTCTGTGACTCTTGAAAATAAGTGCAAGCATGACAATTTTTAGATCTACACACATACAACGGTATAGATTGCAATCTGGAGTAACTAATCAAAACAATATTCTATCAATAAAAACAATTCTTATCAGCTCCTAATGTTTTACTGATCACGTATTTTGCCAAGTCGAGTCTTGTAGTATCACACTACAGAAAAAAGTAAACGCAGCTATACAAACGGCTTAATAGATTTCCGCGTATTAGGTCAGTGTTAAAGTAGTTTTTGCGGTGCATATAAATTATTATTATGTTTAGCAAAGCTTTAGGAAGGAAAAAGTGTATAAAATTTTATTATTGTCCTAGAATTTACTATAGCAAGAATAACTCACAGGTGTACCTACGTATAGTTTTAATTAAGTAATAAAATGGAACCGACAAAGACGGAAGAATTGGACACAGCAGAAGCACAATATTATTCTTTTCCCAAGAAATTACTGCCTCGTCTCCGACAATTCTTGTCGAGTACAACGGCTGCACTCCATTTGACCGTAGCCATGTTCCCCCTTCAAATCGGCGTGAGTGTGTTGAGCATCATGGCCTTTGACCTCCTACAATTCCGTGCTTGTATGATGATTCAAGCTGGAGTTAATGAGACTTACTGTCAAGGGTACATAAAAAGAAATTCTTATCCTTACCTATATTCACACTAAACCGTAAGATTTCAAACGCTCGCGCCATGATTACAAAAGATTTTAAACGCTCGCGCCATGAATACAAAAGATTTCAAATGCTCGCGCCAACAGGAGGAGCTGAGGAGCCATTCAAGTGAAATGTTATTTAAAGTGGTTCGTATTCTACATGTTACATCTAATCTCGCAATGCTATTATTAATCCTCTTTATTTGAATTATCCCAATAATAAAGGTGTAATAATCCGATAACAGCACGGAGTGATTATTCGATCACGAACAACATTATTTAAATGTAACATTTATTTAGAAAATAATATCAAATTAATATTTATTTTAAAAAACATCAAATTAATATTTATTTAGAAAAAATATATCAAATTAATATTTATTCCGAAAAAATATATCAAATTAATATTTATTCCGAAAAAATATATCAAATTAATATTTATTCCGAAAAAATATATCAAATTAATATTTATTCCGAAAAAATATATCAAAT